>JANHFO010003394.1:31337-44224 GCA_032468095.1 Pareas carinatus
CTATTGCCCTGGAGACTATTTGATTCATCACTATTTTCTGGTAGCATTTCTCTTTCTAATCAGAGTTCTTGTATCAGATATATGAGTATGACAGCTCTATATTGGGGGAAAGTTGTCATTCACAAGACCATGTAAGTGTTACTAAGATAGTTCAATCTTCTTTCCATTCCTGACTTAGTGTGCTTATTTCTGAAATTTCAAGAAGAAATTACCAGTTATATCACAAGGCACATAGAGGGAACTAATGGGTCCTTTTGATAATTTTGTTGCATTTCTGCTTGTGTTGTGGATCTGATGTATTTGATTATGATTTAATGAATTGTATGCCTTGTATGATTTTATATTATTAAGCCATTGTTAGGCTAGGTAGAAAGACAGGATCTCAATATATGATCTCTCTCAAATATAATCAAACAAGATGTACGCTTTCATTTTTTACAACATTCAGGTTTTAGTTATGCAGTGAGGTAAAATTGCTGGAACTTTAATAGGCCACATGTTACTGAAACCTATTGCTTCTTTCTTATGAAACAGGCATTTGCTCCTTAGATCTATTATGAAGTCTGTGAATCCAATTAGAGAGGGCATGACTATAACTGATTTTGAAGTGTTATTAAAAAACTAATTTGGATCAGATCTTTTTACTTCTGTTCTTGTTAGTGTTTGCGTGAACAAGAAAAAGTGTCATATTAAAATACTGCCATCTCTTGGCTAGACTGAGGACCACCATCTCATTTTATAGGAAAGTTGTTTGTAAAAGCTGTTGTGAAATGTCCAGCCAGCTCTTTTGCCTGAATTAAATAAAAATGCTGCGATTATATTAAGCTTATTATGCCATATGTGACAGATCCTGATTATTTCTAGTCCTGATTACTAAGAATTATGGATGGTGAAATCAAAGAATCTGGAGGACACCAAGTTGTGTAAGCCTGTTGTTTCATTTTGCCTGTCCATGCTTCCAGACCACTTGAAAAATTTCAGACATAACTACAAATGAAAAGATAGAGGTATTGCTCTTTTCCCCAGTAATGAATGAGAAATTACAGGGAGAAGAGGAAGCTTTGAAATTGAGCGGAATCATTGTGTAAAATTTGCATGCAATGCACCCTAAGTGTAAGAGTCAAGAAATCAGCAAGGTGGCCATCAACTTAGGTCATTTGTGAAATACCTTAGTGATTTCTCACCCTTTTCTTTTAAAATTCGAAAGCTGAACCAACATAACCAGTCTTCAGGAAAGGCAAAGTTGAAAATCTGATAAAACTTGATAAAATTCACTAATCTGTGTCAAAGGTTCACCTCAGGGAACTGGAGCAATAAGAGTCTGTGCAATCTTCACTAAATTTGGAATGTCTCTCCACTGCATAATCTAGGTGCCATTTTGAAGTTAGTGTGAGATTTCCACTTATCCTGATTTCAGGAATTATGTAATTATATTAGACAAATGCTTTGTTTTCACATTTTTTCGGATTCTTTTGAAAATGGGTAAATGTGACTACTGAGGTGTATGTTTATTCTTTGGTGAGAAAAACATCCAAGAGTTCCATAGCATAGTTCTCAGTCTTGTGCAATTATTTTACAATTATATTTGTCTCTATAACTGCCTGATCCAATTTAGATATGGTAACTGCAGTTGCTCAGATGCTAGTTCCCACCTCATAATGAAGATGACGAACCAAGGGAGTTCTGAGATAAAAGTGAATGGTACCTTTTCCTCTACATATAAAGCAACACAGAAGGAACACTGTCCCTATATTAGTTTGTGTGTGTTTAAAATGTGACTAGATTTGTTGCATATACCACTCAAGCTGTCTATATGAACTTTATAGACTGTCTGTCCTAATTCTGGGACATCAGGATAAAGTCCAATCTGGGTAACTGAGAAGAGTCAGAACTCGTAACTTTCTACTACAAACAGTTTAATATAAAATTGCCTTCAATAAGCGAATTTGCTAGTTAAATGACAGCACTGAGACTTATTTCCAAATCAATTGATATAGTATGCACAATCTCATTTTAGATAGAGACCATATGGAAAAATAGCACACTGAACTGACTTATATTTTTCTGTTACTTATTCATATCCCAATGAATACTTATACCTTTCACCTTGTAAGAATATGCACATGCTTGTTAAGAACAATTTGTTTGAGATACATAGTGATATGGAATAAAAAATACTGACATGAATATGCAAAATAACTGATGTTCAACAATTCATTAGCATGACTTAAATTCAAGATATTAAGTATCTCTAAAACATTGCTCGTTGCTATACTTTAGTTTGAATTGAATTATTCATTGACTTGAACAGGAGACAATTATACACCTATGCCTAAATCTATATCAAGATGTTAGTTAGGTATATATATTTGGAAATATTAGTAATTTTGGTATGATAGAAATCCTAGAATTTAGGACTTTGACTGTCCCACATTGTCAAAATTGTAGTACCTATCAGTAGATCAAAGTATTGTATATTAAGAAATAACTCACCAATTTCATTTACACTAGTCTCTAGTTACCGGAATATCTGAATTAAGCATTACACAATTAGAAATGATAATCTATCACAACAAAAATTCATGTTGAATATTTTTATTTTAAGTTGTTTGGCTTACAGGCACTGTGCACTGGTGATATTCTATAACTCTGCAAGTTCCTCACTGCCTTGCTAATCAAGGGGAACGGTGTGGAAAGTGTTAGGAGAAATACCTCACAGCAATAGTTCCAGCCTCCAGAAAGATCCAAAAGGTATCTGGAAAACATTTCACTTCTTTAAAAGCCAAAAAGCAAAGGATCTTATTTTACAAACAAACCAGCATTTTTTTTAAAAAAAGTATGTAATGGAAGTAATTTAAAAGCTAAATAGATTTTTAAAATAGGATGAACTGATGCTGTTTCACCATCTTCCCCTTTCCATAACTGTGGAAAGAGATTTCAAAACCCAAGCATTATCTTTTTAAAAATCCCATGCATTAAGACTTAGTGTTCTAGATAACTAAAAGTATGGCAATAAATAGTACTTTTTAAAAACACAATTTTTTTCATGACACTGAGTGGAACAGACACTAGTCCATAAGGCACTTTCAGCATAGGCTATTATTAAACAGCATAGGAAGCCTGAAGAGAAAAACTTGTAAGCAAAGCAATTATGTACAATAGCACTAAGAAAAAGCAACATTATCTTAGTGATATATGAACGGAGCAACACTCGATGGGATAGAATCTTTCTGAAAAGCTTTCAAAGGGACTGTATGCCAATGAATAGACACCCTCTAAAACAAATAGTTGTTCCAAGGACAGCATCTCTTGATGCAAGAAACAGTATTACAGCATTGCTGTTTGGAAGAATAGTAACAACAGGCTATAGAGGAATATGGAATACATCATAAATATGGAAAGGTTTTAAAAATTGCCACGAAATGGCTCAGGAAAAAAAAGTAACATAAACTTATAGTCTCAACATCCAATGTTTCTGCAGTATTGTGAGTTCTCCAAGAAGCAAATGCACCAATAATCTTTCTCTCCCAGTTACTGACCACTTGTCTTCAGCAGTCTAATTCAAATGTTCCAGGAATTTATATAATAACTCCTATATTAAACAGAGACTCAGATATATTTGCAAGATTGAAAGTGGCAAATCCTTATTTAGAGAGTTTGCCTAGATTACCTACCATCTCCTTTCTCTTCCATATTCCTTGCCAGTCATACAAACATTATGAAACTTACCATTCTAATACTCTTGTTGCTGATACAGTATATTAGGTCTAGTTAATATCTCTTCTTACAATGGGAGATTTGGAATGATTTGCAGTAGCTCACCTGAGAATGCATTGTCATTTTTAAAAGGGACTGCAGTGTTAACAAAAAGGCACCCAGAGGATGGCAGTCAGTGCCTTTGTCATTCTGCAGCGTCCCCTTTCCTGCCATGTGACCAGATCATCCCAAACTAATGGAAGGATAGAGAAGGGATAAGACCCTTGTTCTCAGTAGTCCAAACTAATTTCAGTAGCTAAATGGATGCACCATGTAATTCAACCTGCAAAGGCAAACTTTTGCAGTTGCTACAACCATGTATATATTGCACAGTAAGCCAACAAGAAATTACTTCCTTATGTAGAAAGGTCTATCTGATGTTAATTATTCCTATAAACTACTGTATTCTAATTCTTATATTTAGGAAAGTTAGTAAATATAAGTTGCTACCATTCCTTTTGTGGGAGAATCCCAGGAAGAAACACCTATAAGAAAATGCCCAATATAAACATGCTTTCAACCAGTTGCCCCAAATAATACTAGCTTTGGACATCAGAGGGCAGCAGATGACTACAAATGCATCATCACTCTAGAGATGATTAACTAGCTAAAATTTAAACAAGGTTAGGGCATTATCTTCCTCGTGCTTTATCAGATTTTTTTTACACAAAAATATTTTCTGTTTTAGGATGCAGGAGACTTAACTCCTAAGGCCAACATTGCTGTCTGGCTCGTCTAACTTTTAACTTCTTGTTCAGTGTTTCTTTGGGCACATCACATTTTATTTACACCTTAAATAAAAGGAGCTTCTAAATTTTAGGACTGGAAGAGAAGGTGGAAGAAAAGTGTCTTGTAGTGCAGATCAGAAAGTCAGTTGGAGGAACTAGGTTGTGAACTGTGGACCCTTGGCTTTAATGCAGATCTTCACATTGAGACAACTCTGTCAGGATCTCAATAAGATTATCCAGCCCCCAGAGGTAGCCATCCTCTCTGTTCCCTTCTATCCAGGGCACATTGTGGTGCAGAACTTGTCCCTCTGGAAGCGGAGTGGTTTTCCCAAAATCAATCATCCATACTTTGGCCTGTTCCCTCTTGTCATGGATGAAGAGAAGGGAACTCCCAATTACCTGCAAAAGCAAATGTAAAAGAACTGAATATGCCAGAGCAGGAATTAAGAACAAGTGTTCCAAATTCTTCTGAAGATTGCAACTTAAAAATATATATCACCACAGCGTATTGGTATTAACAAATGAAAAACTGGAATTTTAAGTTCTGAATTCTTAAAATCAGCAAAATTTCAACATGTGAGGCAGTAAAAAAAAGTTTCCTTGGGTTCTCAATCCACACAGTTGTGATATACATGCATTCTTTTGAATTTTCATGAATCAGATGTCCAGTGATTCTCATTTGTGTGTTTAGGTGAATTGATTTGGCCTAGCTCTAGTTTTTAAAAAAAAACAAAAGGGAAAATAAATAATGTTACCTCATGGGTCTTGAAGAATGGTGATGTTTCCAAAGTATCATGTATCCCCTTTAACCGATTAAGATAACTGTTCTGAAGTTGCAAGAAAAGACTATTGTAAGTCATAATACTATACTTGCATGCATACACGTCAAAACATTATTCCTGAATCAGATAAGTTCTTTATCTCAGGCCAGATACCAAATGACATATAAAAAATGAATAACAGGTGAGAGTAGATGAGGAAATACCCCACTCAAGTCTTTTGAGTGCCATAGTTGGCTCTGAAACATAGACTGTCCACCTTTAACATAAGAAATTTGGATTGTGGAATTATTCAACTATACTTTAATTTTGTTCACACCTTTCTATAAGACAGGATTGCAAGCAAATTTATTTGCATAAATGATTTCGTATCGAACACAGCAGTATCCCTTCCAGCACTGCTCAGCCTCATTTCTGGGGTGTGATGGAGTTACTCAGGTTTATGGTGCTGGGTGACTTTCAGTTGACCTTCATGGTTGAACTTTCCAAGGTGGCCCAGGAATTCATGGCCATTATGGCCTTGTACCAAATCATCTTGGTCTCAAACCAGTTGGGAGGTCACAAATTAGATTTGTTCTTTGTCTTGGAATGAGAATAGACAGCATTTGTACTTTGTCATGGTCACTAGACTCTGTGTTGTCAGCTCTGCCACTTATACTCTGTCACCACATCTTGCCTTTCCTGATTGGTGAAAGCAGGAAGCAGGGTTAAGGTCAAAGTTAATGCATTCCTGTGAAAGGAGGTGCTATCATGGGTTTCAAAGTAGTGGTGGCCCATCCTCATAAAATCATTGCTGAATTCAACAATGTTAAATAACCATCACAGTAAAAATAATGCCTAGAAGAAACAGATTTAGATTTTAGAAATACATTTTTTAGACTTATTTCAGTCAGAACTTGGACTTTACTATGGCACTGGAACCACTTTGATCATACTTGCAGAGGACCTGCGGTGAGATTGGACAATGATAGCGTGCCTCTCTCGGTCTTGTTGGATCTCTCAGGGACATCATGCTGTCCTCTTTGACTGCCTATATGGGTTAGGTTTGGGGAAGTTATTTGCATGTTGTTCTCTTCCTTTTTGAGTAATGGAGGAGAGCTTTTGTTATGATGTCTCACAAGGTTTGATTTTCTTAACATCTCCTTTTTAACACCACCTTATATGAAGCTATTGGGAGAAGTCAGCTGGAAGTCAGGGTTAAGTATCTTCAGTATGGAGATAGAACTCAGCTGTTTATTTTGATCCTGGGCCAAACAAGAGACATGGCTAGTGTCCTCTATGGATGACTGGAGGCTATCAAGATACGGATGGAAGAGAAGAGGCTTAGGCTTAATCCCAGCAAGATAGCTAGCTAGTTCTGGACAGAGTTGCACTATCTTTCACAGAACTGATTCAAAATCTAGGGGGGCTCCTGCATGCCCAGCTCTTTATCAAGGAGCAGGTGACATTGCAGTTAGTCAGGGTCTTTGCATCATTACATCTTGTGCATCAGGTACAACTTTGCCTGAAAAGGGCCTCATGCCTTAGTTAGCTCTTTTTGAAATATTGTAGTGTGCCCTGTATTGGCTGGTTCAGGATGCAGTGGCATGAGTAATGATAGCTATTACAAGGTATTCTTAGGTAATACCACTATTTCAAGAACTGTGGTGGTTGCCAGTTACTTTCCAGGTACTACCATATCCTTTATGGGTTTGGGACCTGGAAATCCTGCTCACACTTCCACTTCCATCCAAGGAGATTCTGAGGATGAGTCTTTGTGAAAACTTTCTCCTTGCCCGCTCACCCATCTCCGCAAGATTAGACTAACCCCTTTCCTGTTAACATTCTGAAAAGGTCTTAAAAGTCTGGCTATGTTAAGGCCCTTGGATTCTTGTGAAGAAGGAAGCTCCCCCAGAGTTGTGTGCGTGAAAATTTGTTTATTCCTTTGTGCAAACTTTATTGCAATGGTAATTTATAGTTTGTCTTGATTTGTTTGCTATTTTGATATATTATTTTTTAATCCTTTTACTAGAAAGTGGTTTGTATGTAAACTGTTCTCAATCTGTAGATTAGAGTCGTACATTAACTGTAAAAAATAAACATAGTTTACTTCTTCTCATCAGAATAGCAATTTCATAAAAGAAAAGAAGAAAAGGATTCCACTAAATCTGACTGGTCTTAAAATTAAATTAATATGTTCAACAGAGAGATAACAGAATTTTGATTATATATTTGAATTTTATATGCTTCCTTTCAAAATCAATTTTTCCTAAGGAACATAGACAAGCCATTTTTTTAAAAAAAAAGTTTATAATGTGAAGAGGCTGAAAAGTTTTGAGAAATATGTCATAATTTAAACCAACCTATTGGGGGTTTAGTTTAGTTAAAGCAAGAGTTAGGAAACTTTATTTTGCTCAGTGGCAGCACTTATTTTCATTTTGGAGCCCTGCAAAAGCATATTGCTATGGCATCATCAACCATTGCAAAAAACAGTATTTTGGGTTTACTTGGCTGTGGTGTCTATACTGTTTTTACTCAAAATGGGTGTTAAGCCCAGAGGTGTATCACTTATTTTATGGATTCATTAGTAAAAAGATTCCATCCAAATTCCAACATTTCGCTGCTGTTGAATTTTGGCAGTACAATATTAGGGTGGGAGGGGAATTCAAAGGGGCATAAAATGAATTTGGGGGCAGTTGTGGTCTGCTAATCCTTGAGTAAAAGTATTGCTCATTTCATTACACATCTCCCCTTTTCATTTTGGCATGTGGTTTTGGATGTTAAATTAATCCAAACTAAGGAACGTCAAAGGAAATAGAGTGACTCACCAGAATGTTATGGTTTCCCTTTGTAAAGTCTCTGAAGGCATCCATGACTTGTTCCTTTGTCCGAGTCTTCTTGAAATCTCTGTTCACGGTGCCATCTTCTTTCTTTTTTAAAAAAATGACAACAGCATAGCTATTACTCAGAAGAACCTTTTTTGCTATTTAATACCACTTGTTCAGAATGCACTATATCCTATGAAAAAAATTAGAGCAAAAGTTCAAGACAGTAATCAGAGCTTAATAAGCCGTCACTGGAGTGGGGGAAGACTGCTTTTTTTGTTCTGGGGAGGCTGGAGAAGTCATTTCTATGTTTGTAGCTTTCAGTGAAATCAGTTGTGTTCAGCTGCTGCCGTCAAAGGCATTTTTCTTCTATTTGAAACCTTCTTTGGAGGGTTTGATGCGGAATATTTTGGATATGATTGCAAAGGAAGTGAGAAAATTCATTTCATGAGCAGATATCATATTGAACAATGCTAGATATGTAGCTCTTCAACTCAAGGCATCTTGGAAATTATAAGGCTGGAAGGAATCTACTATATATGTTCACCACAACTTTATGTCTGTCTGGTAAACTGTTGTATTAAAGATGTAATGTAGCAAGCGACTGTTAGGAGACTGCACTCAGTGAAACAGTGGAAGCTGCAGGGCATTATTTCACTAAGCTCAATAATGTTATTCCTAAACCTACTGTCCAAGGTTCCTTTAAACCCATGAGATTTATTACTCAACCCTCCTCTTAAGCTTTAGTTTAATGAGCTCAGAGAAGCTTGAAGTTGGAACTAATATAATCAAGTAGATATAGCCCACTAATGTAGTATAGATCTGGATTGGGATAACAAAACATTTCTCATTTGGCACTATAGTTCCTCTAGGTATAGAGCATGTACATTGAAAAAAATTCCTTGTTTATGTCCAGACACACTTGGCCAATAAATTTTGATTCTGATTCTATTCCAAAACATGTTTTTACTCTTGCTTTGGATTCAAATTATTTTTCAGATAGTATTTTTTTAAGTATTAAAAACAATAAGTAGAATTTTAAAAAACCAACTTTTTATTGTAGTGTCTTTAAGAATTTAATATTTCCTTCCTAGCAGCTTAGCTTTACTTAGAACTGGTATCTGAAACCACAGCCAAAGGTTTAGTTGTCCTAATGTCCCTCCAATATCCTTTTTGTACTTCACCAGACATCCAAACAACTGGGAGAGTGTTGTAATGCCTGCAACATCCAGCAGACCATTTAGGTCTGAGCTTTTACTGTTGCTCAGATAGACAAAAGAAGAATAAGGTCTGAGACACATTCCACTTATAAGAACACAATCGGTGTCCTGCTGAATTGGACTCTGGCTTGCCTGGTTCAACAGTGTGTGTTCCTAATAGTTTCCCATCGATCCCCATGACTTCCATGAATCAGGCCAAACCTTTTTTGAAGCCGGACAAATTGGCTTCATGACAGGGATGAGGCTATAGCAGACCTAAGCCTCCAAAGAATCAGACTGGGTTGCACTATTCAGAGTTTCTTAGGAAGAATTCACATGCTGCTGTATTCTCTATTCATAAGACCCATCTCTTGGTTGAGTATGTACCATGTTTTCCCCAAAATAAGACTGGGTATTGTTAGGGTTGTACGGGTGGTGATCCTGGATAAACAACTGACTAACCTGATTAGAAGAGGGACTGTTTGACTATGGTATTTTGACCTGGACTGTTGACTTTGTTTCTGGACTGTGACTGTTTTGAGTAAAAAGCTTTTGCATCTCACTGCAGTCTGTGCTTGTGCTTTGCTGCTACTTTCTGGTACAGACACTTCTGTCCTGTGCACCATCCTTGTAACCAAGGAACCTTTGTAGCCAACACTGGTTACAAGCCAGGGGTGGTCTGACAGTGTCTACCTGTGCATACGTCTATGTGTCTGTTTGTCTGTCTCTCTCTCTCTATGTGTGTGTGTGTGTGTATGAAATTGTACAGTATTATTTACAAAAGAGATGGAAAGAAAATGAGTTTTAAAAAGTAGGAGACTCATTCATAAAATCAGAGGACTTTTTGTTTAGTTTTTAACTATCTGAGTTTGAATCACTGTAGCTTTGGCTAGGTTCATAGCACTAAACTGATTCTTCAACTTTAATAGCTGTAAGGCCATCAGGTACTGCTCCATATTGGACCCCAATAGTTTTGCTCAATTAATTCAATGGATGCAGACAAAATAAAATTTTATTCCATTTCTTTTTAATAAAAATGTATTAAAACTGTACATTTCTTTGAAAATCAAGCATAAGGAATGAGATCTGTTTTGAAAAAGGAATTTTAGAAAAAGCAGAAGCATTAGATCTATCCACCCTTATATTCTTTTACCCTAACAATAATTATCCAACAATATTAATCAGGTTCAATGGGTGAGTCCCTCAGGATATTACTACACAAGATAGAAGTACATTTCTCAGCATGTTTTGGGATTAAAATTCAGGCTAGTCAAGCATTCTTATGAAAGAATAAGTTTTTTCCCCTGTCATATCCATGTAGCCTACTAGATGTTTTGAGCTAGTGATTATCTGTCAACATCAATAACTTCATAAGGCTATGGAGATACATAGCTATTTTTCAGTGTTACTGTATTCTAATACATATGCTCAAAATGACCTAGATAGCTTGACATGATTGGCAAGCACTTTTTTCTTTTTCAAAGATATTCTGATGTTGAAAGGGGGAACTCTATTGTAGTTTAGCAAAACCAGAGGAATAGCCTGTCCTATATTAAAAAATCAGAGAAGATGGATGGGGAAGTATGTGAACTTTTCCGTTGCTTTGATGGGTGATTCACTCCTTGTTAATATTTTCAATATTGTAGACATTGTTTGCAGGCATGTCATAGAGGTACTTACTTTGTACATTCTTTGTTGATTATTGCCCTTCTTTTTTTTAAGCTGAAAGGACAGAAAATTCCTTGTGGTTAGTCTTACTATGTATAGTACACAGACACAATGTGTATATTTATCTTACTGTCATATGATATTGAATTTTATGTGAAAAAAAGAAGACTAAATTTTGAGGCATGAGGATAATTGTCATTCCAAAGATTAAGCTCATCAAATTCTGTTGATGGTACTGAATATGTTCATCTGATTAAAATCCTTTGTTTATGATAAGCACTGAGAGATTCTCCAAGTTGACATGTAAGAATATGCATCTTTTTTTTATACCAAATGAGATGCAATTTGCCTTATATTCCCCCTTTTTTCCTCACCCTTGTATTTGTCCCATCAGGCAAAGGAAGTTTTAATAATGATCCATTTTCTTCTTTTGGACTGTTACCTTGAGAAAGATTTTGTAAATCTAAAGAACGGCCTTCAGAAAATTTGATCTTTTTAAAAATATAAACCCAACAGAAAAAGCATAAAAACATTTTCAGGCTTTGGGGATAAAAGATTCTGAAAAATGAAAATATGGGTAGTCATGAAGATAATTAAAATGGAACATTCAGATTTCTAATTTAAGACACAAATGATCAAGATCAAAGAATTGGACATATTGTGTAAAAATCTAGCTCTCTGGATAAGTCTATAAGGCAGGAAAAGGTGAAAGAAACTACTAAAATAGGTTGGTCAACTCCAAGATGGATAGACTTAATAATATTGCCAGTGGATGTACTATTGAATGACCTGAAAGACTGCATTGGAGATAAATAATTGTGAAGGACATCTATTTGCATGATTGCTATGTGGTAGCTGACATTGACATCATGGGACATAATCGAAACCTGGATTCCAAACTATCAGAATCATGATCTGAAAGGATTTTAATTTAGGTTTTTTAAAAACTAAATTAAAAATATTGTAAATAGCCTAATAAATCAATATTTTTATATTAGTAGGAGTATTCCGTGGTATATTGAAATAATTGTGAAAGTGTGTTTCACTCATTAGGCCAAAATCCAAACCTTTTGTGATAAAGATAACAAGGTATCTTTGCACCAGAAAACATTCCAATTATCCAATATCACAGATTTGATATTGGCAATGCAGAGAAATCTTCTCTGGGATATATCAAGTGGAAGAAGGTGGTGATTCAGGTAATTTGTATTCATCCAAGTTATTCAGGCTTTCATAAGTGATAAATAATACTTGACATACTCTGGAAATGGCACAGTAAGCAGTAAGTATCCTGGTCACTGAATAAATAAATGTTGTTGCAATGGAATCAGTACTATAGATTTTTTCCCCTGTAAGGTGTCAGCGCCAGTACATTAGTTGAGAGCAAGAGAAGCCAGAGAGAAAGAAAGAGGGGGAAAAATTAAATGAAATATTTTCAATATTTCTGTCATTTAATACACATTGATTGCTGCTTATGTGGAGGCAATGCCGACTGAAATTACTTCTGTAGATTCTGTGAAGGAGGCTGTCACTGATGCTAAGCAAGCTTGATTTTTTTAAAAATAATGCTATTGGTGTAATCTTCTCTGACTCTTTCTGCTTTTCTGTCTCTTCTTTTCTGCTACTGTGACAGCCTCCAAGGGATTGAGCGCATTGGCATTCATCAGAAGGTAAAAGTAGCTAGCAAAATTAGAATAAAACATCAGCTTCTTACCATTAAAATAACTTTTCTTGGCCTCAGTGCCACTTGTTTTTCAGAGAAAGAAATTTGCAAATGTCTATTCCAGACATGATAATTAAAAAAAAATATTCTCTATGTATATTTTCAAATAAACCTAGCAATTGATTGTGGATCATTAACATTTTAAAGTTTTCCTTGGTCTTTCTTTCTTTCTTTCTTTCTTTCTTTCTTTCTTTCTTTCTTTCTTTCTTTCTTTCTTTCTTTCTTTCTTT
>JANHFO010003394.1:98505-111015 GCA_032468095.1 Pareas carinatus
TTGTTTGTTTGTTTGTTTAATTTATGTGTTTCCTGTCTCCCCATCCCAGTGACTCTAGGCAACAGCTTACAATAACTTCATTGCTATAATTAACAAAATCTTGAAGAACAAAATAATTGGACTCTAGTATTTTCTGTAATTTGGCTTCTTGAAGTTTATCAGTGAATGTAGGTCACAATAAATTTCTTTCCTGCATTTTCTCCATTCATCTCAAATATCATTTATTATCTATCAACCATATAGGATTTTTTAAATGCTGGGATCATACTAAATGTTAGAAACACACATACTTCAGAATCTACAGCATTAGCCTCTTTCTGATCAGGTAAGCACAGGTATTGCTAGTGTTACGCTTAAGATTTCTAAGATTAGGCGTGACTTATTCAAGTATTTTATATAGTAAGCTAATTAGGAATGAACTAAAAAAAAGGTACGCCCTTTATTTTAGATATCAGTTGAATTGTTTTGCTGCTTTCATTCAGTGATTTGCTTTTTTTTTATCCTACTGAGTAATCTTGTGCAGCTACATATGAGTTTGTAATGAGTTTGTTTGTAATTTATTTCTGTGAGCTTCTATGATATTGCTTCTTGGAATATCAACAATTATATTCCTCTAAGCAATATTTTACAATTGTATAGCAAGCATAGTTGCATTGATAGTTGTATGCACATTTCTTCAACTTTTCTCTGACCCATTTTTGAAAAGTTTTCTTGAATCTCTGAAAAGGGTTCACTATCTTGGGAGACTTTATTCATCTTGTATTCATGTTTTAAATAACATCTATTTCTCACAATTCCAACAGTTGTCATTTCTATGCATTTAATGGTGCACAAAGTAATTTATTTGTGGATCTAGTAAATAGAAAGTGTGCTTCAAAGAGTGTAGTTCTTTAGGGCAGTTTGACTTATCTATTTGAAAGAGTAGCAATCATGTTCAACTCTTGCATACTGGTAAAATTCTGGATCTCTGTCCCTGAGTGATTCTTAAAATTACACTAAGTTTGTAAACATCCTGTGTCCAGTATGAAAGTGGGAAGGCAGTGGTGTGAGTTAAATATTTTGTAGACATGCTGGACGGCGGCTGTGTGTGTTTGTGTGCAAGCTGAACCCTGCGATGCGTGTCTTGCCCTCATATTATATGGAGGAAACAAATGATGGCAATCTCTATGGAGACCCGAAGATCAGGGCTCTTCGCTGTTCTGTGCAACCAAGAGTCGATTTGGCTGAAGTGCTTCTCTTTCTACGGAAGACAGCTGAATACATTTTGCTTTAGTTTCGGTATGATAGTGTGTGTGTGTGTGTTTGTGTTTTCTAAACTCCGGCACCAGTGAAAAAGTCAGCGTGCCAGAGGCGCCCCCGCCAAACGAAGGTGCAGCTGGCGATAGCCCACAATAACAAAAGCTCCCAGCCCGTTTGAGTTGGGCACTTTTCAGAAGTAAGAGCGGTTTGAAACTCGTTTCTCGCTACTGACCCACGCCCCTAAAACCCGATTCCTCGCCCGCTACTAGTCCCAATTTAAATCGGGTCCTTTTTCTCCGACCCGGTGGATTTAACGCAAGAGTTGTTGCTCAGGAAAGAAAGAAAAACACGCAAGGATTAGGGTGCACGGAGAAACGAGCAAGGATTGAGAGAGCGGCATCGGAGAGGGTTGGTCATACCTGTTCAGGAGAAATTGGTGCACCTTGACTATCCAATAGCCTCGGGAAAAGCTCTAGCCATGAAGACGCGCAGACGTGAAAATCGCTCTAGAAATAATTTCTTCCTCCCGGCCAGGATGTTTGGACGCCCCTCCTGCCCCCGCCTGCGGCGCGCAACTGCAAAAGCGGACAAATCCTATTGCCGGCGGGATCTGCAACTTTTATTTTTGCTGCTATTATTTTAAACTGCTCGGCTGCCGAGAGCGTTGCTCGTCTTTTCCAGCATCACCCTTGCC
This sequence comes from Pareas carinatus, assembly GCA_032468095.1. NCBI lineage: Eukaryota > Metazoa > Chordata > Lepidosauria > Squamata > Pareidae > Pareas > Pareas carinatus. The sequence continues at coordinate 100,439 of JANHFO010003394.1, forward strand.
ATTGGCTCTTTCTTCGGTGTTTGTTGAATGTGCGGGAGCGAGAGGGGAGGGGAGGGGAGGGGGGGGTCGGAAAGCAGGAAGGAAGTTGTGAGCCTGTCTGGGGTTGAACTCAGCGGAACAAGTTTCTTTTCTTTCTTTTTTCTTTTTTTCCTATTGCTTGGCAGGACTGATGGAGGGAAACATTAAAAAAAAAGTTTCCATTGTTAGCGAGCTCAGAACAAAATCTGCTCCACCCTTTGTGGGTTAAAGATACATCGTCCATTTTTTTTCCATTCCTTGTTCCTCCTTACTATGTATAACTTGCTTCAGCTATTTAAAACCTTTTAAATGCTTCAGCTTTTTCAGGAACAAGATGAGATGCTGGGGTTACTCCTCTGCAGACCGGATCTCCCTTCCCAAGGCCTTCAAAGAGCAAGTGAAAAACTGACCCATGTGAGATCATGGATATTTTTCAGGTATAGTGACTATATTATCTGTATATCTATGGAGAGCCTAAAGTTTCCCTTTAGTTTATCTAAACGTTTCAGACAAATTTTAATTTGTATGAGGGAAGTATAGTCATACAACACACACTTAAAAGGGAAAGTGTCCCTTTGAGAATGTGTCAACTCTGTTTAAACCAGGCAAATAGCTGGGGGAGGGGTCAAAAGAGACTCCAAATATGTTTTATCCCAGTATTGAATGAAACTAAACACGGAGGAAGCCAGTTACTCTCTCTTAGTCCTACCTCATTCACTGGATTGTCATTCTGGGGCAAAATAGAGGAGAAAGACATATCCCACCATGATCTCCTACACAAAAGGCATGGTGTTAGTCCAAGAAATAGATAAATATGTTTCCAGACATTCCCCTGTTTGATCTGCAGTTGGAATTCTACAATTACCTCAACAAAAATCACTTTTCACGTTTGTGTTATAATTAATTTAAAAATCAGAAATTAAACACATAGATCTTAACATCCCTATGTATGATTTACTTCAGGTCAAATATGCTTAGGATAGAAGAGGCTAGTGTGACATATACTTTTGTTAGAGGGAGCTTGCTCCACAATATGTATTTCTGGTTCTTCTGTTAGAAATAATTCCACCTTCCTATTTCAAAGAAAAAAAAGAGACATTAGAAGCCCATTTGATCAGCTTTGCTTAGAAAAAAACTTCCATTTGACCTGGAATGATCTCCATATGGCATTTAAATTTTATCTATCTCCTAAAAATGTATAAATCAAATAAAAAATATTGGTCAATTTATATACACACATGTGCAAAGTCGTATACATTAACCTAAAATAATCCCAAACCGAAAATCATAAAGCAAGTCTTCTTAGTTAAAAAGAAATAGGAAGGATGCCCTGTATCTCAAGGCTACTACATAAAATGTGATTGCGTTTATCTCTCCGTATCTGAACTGGTAAGTAAAAAACTGGTCTATGACTTAATATACTAACATGAGGGAGACTATTTATTTATTTATATATTTATTTATTATTTTAATTTTTATACCGCCCTTCTCCCGAAGGACTCAGGGCGGGGTACAGCCACAATAAAAACATAAACAACAACAACGATACTAAAAACCCAATTAAATATATTAAATACATTGGCTGTCTAAAAGTTAAAATTTACAATTAAGAAGTTTAAAACCAGATTAAAAGTAAAAGAGTGTAAATTAATACTGTGTGTCAAGGTCCCATCATATATTTGAAATTAAAAGCAGATTCTTCTTAAGAATCACAGACTCTGTATATTTGAGTACCATCACATTTATGGGTTTCTATTGTAACAAAACAGAATAGTGCTAACAGCCATAGTAAAAGAAATCAGATTAGGGGGGAAAGACTTCAGAGCAACTTGACGCATAAAATGGCACTATAGCTAACAATGAAGGTTAACTTGTAATTGGAACAACGAGGAATTGCAATATTTATTGCACGGTATCTTTAAAGATTCCTAAATTAGGAGGACAATTGTTACTGATTCATTGCTTTTCTGCAATGGGCTACCGTTATATCGAAGAGCTAATTCGCTGATTCTAGAGATTTTTTTTTTAAGGTTAAAATAATTTGGGGTCCATGACATTCAATTGCTGATTTTTTTAGCATTTATTTGCAGCAAAATTGTGTCAATTTAATGCAGGGATTATTAATATGATTAAGATTAAGATTATTAATATGTGCTTCCACTCCCACGCATCTACTCTTGTACATATTTATTTATTTATTTGGTTTATGGACTGCTCAACTGACTGGAAGAGTGTGCAACATAATTTGGGTTAAAATATATCACTATGTAACACTCAAAAACTGAAACCAAGATCATGCAATATAAAGCAACAAGAAATTCTGGAAATTAACCATACCAAAAGTAATGTTAAAAGTAGTTATACATCCAGAGGGACAGTGGGGCTGTTATAACTTGGGATTGCTGGGGACTGCAGTTCAATAAACATGGAGGACTGCAGATTGTTCATCCCTTCAAATAGCCTATAATATTTTGTCTTCAAGGTGCTACAAGCTACATTTCTTTGATATACATATACATATACTTTATGTGTACACACACAGACACCAGTTTAATGAATTGTTTGAGGGAAGGGTTCTATTATTCCAAAATTGTTGGTTGAATCAGAATGTGTCAGCCATGATACCATTATGAATCATTTCACATCACCTGCATAGTGACCAATACAACAGGAATTATTTTCATTATATTTAAAATCCATTGATTCAAAGTATATACACTTTACAGGGGATGTTATTTTAGCCATATCAGATACCAGGTTTTGAACATTTCTTATTTAATAAATTCATCAATGAAATCTTATCTCTTTTTGAAGTGCAGTTAGATGTTTGATCATCCGGAACTCAGAAATTTGCCTCCATTACAAGTAGTCTGGCATGCCAGGGTTATGCATTAAGGAAATGAGTTGTAGCTGATGAAATTTGTGCCATAAAGTCTATCCTGAATGTCACGTGGTTAACTGTTGTTTTTCTATATGTTTTCCATTTGGAGCAGAATGTGCAATAACTAGCAAGCCACTCTTTGCAAGATCAGAAGCACATTAAGCACAGTTACGGTGTTTTTGTTTAAACATTGTCTTTCTGTTGAAACTGTCTTTCAGTTCCACATTTCCAGGGCAGTTTACATTAGCTGATAAGATCCAGGAAAACAGTTTGCATCAAAAAAGGCAATGCCAAAAACAATCAGATCTGACATTTTAAAAACATCCAAATTAAAAAGTCTGGGGAATATGCATACTGAGCAATATCAGTCTGTCCTAAATCAGCATCCTCCTGCTTGCTCTTGGACTGCAATCTGTTATGTGCAGTCTCTTCTGAATAACCGTATGGGTATTGCCAATCTACATCTTAGAGGCTGCTTCAAAAATGATAATGGTTAAAAGCAGCAAATTAGTTTCAGAGGCTCCATGTATGCAAATGCAAGTAGAGCTCCACAGAGGGAAAGAAAAGATTGAAGATTTGGTATTTATTATTTATTAATCAGGTTTATATGGCCACCCATCTCCCAAAGGGGACTCCGAGCAGCACAACAACTAAAACAGCCAATAAAAACAGATAAAAATCTAAAATTGTGGTATAAGAATAAGCACACAGAACAAAGCAATGGAGAAACTGAGGTGAAGTCATTGTCGATTTATAGAAAGGACACTGTTGTTTAGTAGTTAGAATAGAATCCAACCATTCGTCACAATCATGAAGGTCACATATTATCATTTCTTATAGTTTTTTTCCTCTCAGCAAACCTACCTCCCGAGGTTTTGATGAGAATAACAAATAGAAAGGAGGAACCCTTAATCTCTTTGAAGGAAGGATATGCTAAAAATATAAGAATAAAATATTTACTTAACCGTTATCCTGTTTCTATTCCCATTTTAGGTTCTGTGTGCATGCCTCTATGCCCTTTGATGTAAAGGATCATTCACACAACAGACCCTCCATCTTTAGAACCACTACAGCTGAACTGCAAAACTCCTGATGAACCTTGAATGACAAAACAAAAATAATGAAATACAGTACAGGTAGTCCTCGAATTACAACCGATTGCTTAGCAACCATTTGAAGTTACACAGATCCCACCCGCCCCATACGTACTTAAGATTCAATTCTGAAGTTCTGACGGGAGCTTTTCCCTCCCCATCGCGTGACTGCATGTCAGGCACTAAGTGATCAGCTCACATTTACAGCTGTTTTTAGTGACCTGCATTTACGTGACCAAGTTTTACAACATTTTTGCTGAAAACTAGCATTCACTTCTGCTTTTTGGCAAAAAACCACCTTACAGCGAACAATGGATTTACTTTATGATTGCAGCATTTTCTTTACAACTGATGCAAAAAAATTAGGTTCGGTTATATGGGTGACCTACTTTATGACTGCCATGACTTATGAAATAATGGGCAGGTTCCATTACTGTTGAAAGTCAAGTACTACTGGTAATATAGTTCTTATTGGTTGCTTGGAGTTTTGCAGCCATAATCTGAAAACACTATGCATAAGTAGCAGACAACACATTATACTGGAAACATAAAAACAGGAAATACAAGATGTGCACAGTCTCTGCTTATTTGTAATTTCCAAGCGGTCTTCCTCAGAATGAGCCTCACACCCAGGGAATTTGCTTGTCTATATCTGTGGTTGAGCATTCTATGAAAGAGCTATTTTGAAGTATAGATAGTCTGTTTTGAACTGTGCATTCTTTATTTATAAGATGGCTGAATCTTAATTATGACATCTTTTACTTGTATTTGTGTGGGACAGCACATGTAATCTATATTATCCTAACATATAGTGGATTTCACAGTTGAAGAATGAAAACTTTGCTATAAGTGAAATATTATAGGAAAAGAAAGTACAGCAGCTGTTCTTTCTCCAAGGATGTTTTGTGCCCATGTAGCTGGTTGGAAACAAAATAAAGGGCAAACAGATGGTCTTGGAGAGTAAGAGTTTTTCATCACTTTCCAGTATTTTAGTTCTTAGCTACTCTGGACTGTAGAGGCGAAGCAATTATATTATAAAATAACTAATTTCCAGAAGCATTTAAAAAAATACCATTGCATTTTTAACTATTATTCAAATGTGCACATATCTTAATGCAACTTTGCCAACCTAATGCAAGTTCACTTGACATAAGACCATTGAGTTCAAATGGACTTGCATTTGAAAAACTCTTAATGTTTAATAGTAAAAACAATAATAATAACACATAGACTTAGATACCGTTTCACAGTGCTTTATAGTCTTCTCTAACTGGTTTACAGAGTTAGTATATTGCTCCCAACAATCTGAGTCCGCGTTTTACCGACCTCAGAAGGGTGGAAGAATGAGTCAACCTTAAGCCTGTCAGGATCGAACTGCTGGCAGTTGGCAAAATTAGCTTGCAGTACTGTATTCCTACCACTGCACCACAACGGCTCCTAATATACATTGTGATGTTTTGCCAGGATCTTAATTTAAATAATAACATGCCTTAATGTACTATGTTATTATTAATTCTGTGATTTCTATATATGTCAGGTTAAAACCTATTGTATATTTATTATTTTTATTTATAAAATGTAGAATCTTTTCCTTTAATTAGCCAAAATAAAACAGCACATTCTAGGTAATAGTCTACCATAAGTAAAGTAAATTAAAATAAATATATCAAGTTCATCACTATTGCTGTGTAAAGCCATATTGAACTTTCATCTTTAGACTTGATATGCCATTAATGCTAATTACTGGGTAAAAGCAGAAGGAGAGAACTGATTGTCCCTGCCCTGCTTGTGAGTTTTCCATAGACATCTGGTTATCCATTTTTGGAAACAGGATGCTGGAATTGAAAATTACATCAAAGTAATGCAAATGGATATTTGGTGCTGCAACAGGACTTCCCCTTATTCTATCTTTTTCTGTACTTCCTGTATCTCAATCTGGAACCTCTAGACAGATTTGGGGAGAGAAAGGGGGAAATAAGGGGGCTGCTGGCTGATCCTCTCTGTGATTGAACAAAACTGCTCCTGCAACCAGAGGAAAAGGCGACAGCTGTTTAGATTCGCAATTAAGACAACCTGAGTAAGTTTCCTTTGTTAACTTAGCACAATTTTTTTAAAGATTGTGTTTGGACAGATAATTATTACAGTATAAAAAGGGAGGGGGAGTCTACAATATGTCCCAGAAAATCATTTTCTTCTTTTCCCTTTTTGGGTATTTTTCTTCTTTTCTTCAGGTTTGTAGCCCATAATATATGTGTATTTTGTGCCGTTACTGAAATAATCCACAGCACCTTTTATGGATGATAAGAGTTGGAAATTACAAAAAACAGTATGAAAGTTTCCATTGTCTGCAGCTTATTTTGTAGAAAAATAGTAAGGTATTGTGGGCTTGTGAGGGGAGGGAATCACTTTGCAACAAAATGGGATGGTGGAAACTTCATATGCCCAAGATTTCAAACTGCATTGTGTATTATATATATAGATGACTATAGTTTGCCATATGGGGTGATGACTTAACAATGAAACAGTAGGTTTTTAATTTTATCAATGGAAAGATCAGTCTATTTGGCAAATATTAATAAGTTGATACATACGTGTTATTACAAATTTTGTAAAGCTAAAAACAAAATTATGAAAATACTTTGGTTGGTGGTGACAATTTATCATTTTTTTCATAAACAAATTCTAGCTCATAAATTTAAAGCAATAGATATGAGACTCTCTCAGAAAAGGTGATATTTGGAAAGTTATTTTATTCCTTTCTATTTCTTATTCTATTAATTTCAGGCACTGACTGACTCCAAAGTGAGTCTGGGTAGCTTAGAACATAATAAATCACAATAACACAATACAAAATAAAATCTGTTGCTTTAGACAGAAACATAGGCAGAACACCTCTAACAAGGCACTCCCTTCATCTTAATCCAAGGTCTCAGAGAATATCATCTATCTGAAGCATTATGAAATACCAACAAAGTACAGCCAAAAGGATTTCAAAAGAGATCTCATTCCAGAGAGCAAGCACGGTGACAGAGAAGGCATGCTTCTGGAGATGACACTGTTTAATTGAAGGAATACCAAGGGTGTTAACTCTACTGGCATATACTGGTTAGGCAGAAAACCTGGGAAAAAGTGGTCTCCGGAATCATTTGGCCTTCTGCTATGTAAGGCTTTATAGGTCATAATCAGCATCTTGAATTCTATCTGGAAGCAAAGATGAATGAAATCAGGTTAAAGAACTGTCTTGTCCCAATTACATCAGCTCCTCTCATATGTTCAGGCAAGATATTGCAGCATATGTGTACATGACAAGATGAATGTACTTTATGATTATTAATGTATCTTATGATTGTAATCACAGTTTGTTTATTGTATGTATGTAGGTATGGAGCATGTACACTGGAGACAAGTTCCTTGCGTATCCAGACACGCAAGAAATTCTGATTCCGATATAATCCTGTCAAGTTAAACAATTTCAATTGGCAAGGTTTAGAAAAAGAGCCTTCTCTGCTGTTGCCCCTGCCCTATGGAAAATCTCCCAGAGGTGAGGTTTGCCCCCATTCTTTGAGTCCTTACAGAAGAATGTGAAGATCTGGCTTTGCCAAGTGGCATAGGAATTGAAGAGTGGCACTCAACCAAGGGGTTGGCTGCTGATTTGAGGGCAGTCCTTCTGCTTTGTTAGCTTGTCTTTTAACTTTCCCCCTATTTTATCCTTCAAACTGTTTCTAATTATATACTTTTTATATGGCTTTATTGTTTGTATCTGCAAACTGCCCAGAGTCACTTGGATAGTAAGATGCTTAGTGTCTAATTTGATTAATAAAATTTAAAAAACAGGTAAAAATAAATACTGGCAACCAGTGCAGCTTTCACAGCAGGGGCGTACCAAGGCATGCTCATCACTGCTGGCGCCATTGCATTCTGCACAAGTTATTGCTTCTGAATCGTTTTCACGAGCAGCTCGATGTAGAGTGTATTGCTGCAATCAAGCTGTGAGGTCATTAGGCCATTTGTGCCTGTCCAAAGGGCCTCCCAATCCAGGATGTGTTTGACTGGCGCATTAGATGGAGCTGGGCGAAGATCTTGGCCATATCTGCCAACTGGCCTTTGAATGGGAACGTTGAGCTCAAGACACTCCAAGATTACTTTTAAGTTAATTATCTCTCATAAATATCAGAGGGCGATGATTAAAAGCACATTCTCCATGATCCCTGTCTACTGAATTTAATTGTTTCAACTATTTTTCATTGTTCCATCTTTGAGTTGTAAATTATTTAGAGACAAGTGATAACAGCACAAAAATATAATGTTCAAGTAATCATTGGTTGCAGCAGATGACAGCATCTTAATGATCTGGCTGATTTTCAAAAATGAGGTTAGATAGGAGACCATTAGAAAACTGCAGGACTGCAGTTTAGACTGCAAGGCTGTTTGAAGAACTACCTCTCCCCTATTACATCCACCTGGCCCACCAGAATGGGAAGGCAGGGCATGTTATGGGTCCCATTGATTGGATCTGTACATTGAGTGGGACCATGAAAAAGGGCCTTCTCGGTAGTGGCTCCTTCCCTGTGGAACATCATTCCCTCCCCTTGTTGTTCTTCTGAGCCACACTCCAAAACAGGCCTGGGGGTTACAAATGGAGATGGAGTCAATCAAGTGGCTGATTTGATTGTGGTACTGGCACCATGGAGGGGGTAGTGGTGGTTTTTTCAAAATGGGTTTTTATTATATGGTGGATCTCTTACATTTTGTAACCTGCTCCAAGTTAACTATGTATGAATTGGATGGCTATATAAATTTGTTTAACAAACGAACAATAAACTAATTTATTAAACAAACATCACAGAAGGTGGCAACAACAGATGAATTGTGTATTGTACCGTTGCCAGAAAAATTATGTGAAAATGTCCCCATGGTCATCAGGAGTCAACTATGACTCAAGAGAGACTTTAACTTAATAGGAACAATAACGCAAGAATAATCCGTTCATGTCTGAGGAAGAAAGGGAAGAAAAAATCTCTTTAGCTAGCCAAGAACATGATTTAGGATGAGAATACAGCATGATAGAAACTGTACAGTCTACTAAACTGTACAGCCTCAGCAGCAGAGTGGCTGAGTAAAACTTCCTTCCATCATTTCTGTTCTTGATATGCCTGACAGCAATTCCAATATACACAAGATTATAAGCTGAAGACAAAAATAGAACCTGAAGTGAAGATCATCTTGGAAATATATTGTTAAAAGCTACACATTTTGTCTACTTCAAAATATACGAGCTAGAAAAACATTCATGGAAACTTGACTACCGGTATTCATTTGCTGCAACTACTTTTAACTGGAATCCCCCATTTTTGGATAGTGCAATAAGCAGCAAGAGAGTGGAATATGTGCGTGTGAGAGTGAGTGTGTATGCATGTGTGTGTGAGAAAGAGAGAGAGAGAGAGAGAGTATTTCTCAACTTTGTGATTCTACTCCCAGAATTCCTCAGCCAACCATAGAAACATTGGATTAGAGGAAAGATTCCAAGAAGGAATTATCACCCGGAGAACCATCATACAATATTCTACTTCGGAACCTTCTAAGCCAGTTGATTTTTATCATATTTCTTGGCAACCCCACAATGCATTCCTCACTGCCTCCACATGAGATGGCAGCTGCAGATTCAACAATGACCCTGTAGGGAATTCTGTCTGCACGTACGCAATAAACTAAGCCACCTTGTGGCCTTGCCTGGATAATAATTATTAGATAATAATTTCTGGATCACATCACATCAAATTGTTTTTAGGGAACCTTGGCCCATATTGGAAAGAATGCTTTGTCATAGGTTACTTGGAAAACATTGTTTCTGATTGTCATTCAGACAGAAACATTCCAGCTTGTAAGAGATGATTCTTATACCGATAGACTTGGAACCATTATGTAAGCAAGACATAAGGTCAAACTGCCCCGCCAGGTTGGAAAGATTGGTCTTATCCACACTGAAACAAAAAGCTGAGGTGGAAGAATGCCAAGGTTAGTGGCTTGTAATTGCTTATAAGTAAGCTCGACTTCTAAATGCAAAATTACTTGCCAAAACATTTGTAATAACGCTTAAGCCTTTTCTCTAAAACTTATTAAGCCCAAGAGAATTGTTTCTTGTTCTTTTCCAGTCACGTTTCTAGGAAAATCTTATAATCAAGAGTCACTGTGAGTGAGTTGAGTGGCGATATGAATTTTCTTAAATAAGTAAATCCTAGTCCCAGGAATGGAAGATTGCAACAACCACAAAAATTCAGTGACAGGGAAGCTACTATTCTTTATTTTTTTCATTCAAGCTGAGGAAAATCCTGTTCACAAATAATCTTTGCTGGATCCTACAAGGTAGTTACTGGCCAAAAATGACAGTTAACCAAACTGCTGCTAGATGTTATGAGACTCATTGGCTCACCCATAGTTAGTTTCAGACTAGATTTTTCTGGTAAAACAAACATACTTTAAAGGAGTAATGGTTAACAGGATATCCAGGACTACCGTGTTTCCCCGAAAATAAGACACTGTCTTATATTAATTTTTGCACCCAAAGATGCGCTAGGTCTTATTTT
>JANHFO010003394.1:122570-134864 GCA_032468095.1 Pareas carinatus
TTATGCCCACATAGCTGGGATTACAAAATGCTGAATTTTACAGGGTTTACTTCTCCGTATACATTTTTGTATTGCATTGACCGCTTTGAGAGAATATGCTTAGCATGTTCATCTAAATATCTAGCGGCTGTATTTACATTGCATATTAAGTTTAGACAGCTTAGTTTTCATTCATTTTCGGTGTGTTGTATGAACCCAGCCAGCTAAATGATTCAATATACGTCAACCCTGAAAATAGATAAATCCAATAACTAAGTTAATTATGGTGGAGAACCCATTGACTATTAAGCTCATGCATTACATATTTCAGACACGAAAGTATTACATACTAGGGCAGTGGTGGCGAACCGATGGCACGGGTGCCAGAGGCGGCACTCAAAGCCCTCTCTGTGGACACGCATGCCATCGTCCCAGCACAGATTTCTTTACTAGAAAGCCAGAGGGATGCTGGGCTCCCCTTCCCCTCTCCACGGGTGCCTGAGGACATTTCTGACATCACCCACTCCTCTGCCCAGGGGGGATTTTCCTCAATCTTAGCTCGCATAGTAAAGTCCATCCGCCCAGCTTGATTTAAGCCCCGTCTCCCCTTCTGCTTCTGCTGGCCAGCGCTCATTCTCCATTGGCCAATCACTCCTCCAGCCATTCTTCTTCATTGGATGAGGAATTGCTTCAAGGAAGCATTTTCGTGAGTGACAGCCAGCTGGAGGAATAATACACTGTGCTAATCATCAATCAACTCAAAGATCCTCAGAAGGATCCAGCCGCTGCCTGCATCGCTACCATGAAAGGCAAGTGGGCCCTGACCAGTTGTCCTTGGCTGGATTCGCACGGGGATTTTCAAAAGTTGAAAAAATCTGCCGAAAAAAAGGTGCTGGAATGCTGGTGACTGGAGATTCAGAGAACTGATGTTCAACAATATGTCAGCGAAGGGTGGATTGAAAAGATCTAAGAGACAAAGATCAAAGCACAGCAACAGAGGCCTGCTGATTGGAAATGAGGCGGACCTTATCAAACGCGCAAGCAGTGCGCAATCCACTTTCTCTGGGCTACTTCCAAAATCTGCATCTCAGAAGCTGCTAGATAACCGAAAAGCTGATTTGTGTATTCAGTTTTCTAAAATATTTTGTTTATGCTTGAGCTAATTCTAGGGCACATGTTACTTTTAAGTTTGTTCATTAATTACTAGATAAGGTTGGCAATTATATGAGCAGGAATATTCCCAACTGATCTAGTTTTGTTTTGTTTTTTAAAGTGAGTATTGCTTCTGGGCCATCATTAGACCTCTGCATTAAAAATGTTAACTCAAGAACGGAATATTGCAAAAAAGGGTTCAAATAATTTAACGCATTAAGCTAGGCAGATGAACATTGGAATTCGTGTCAACTGGCAAGCATTTCATTTGCTTAGAAAATTTAGATACAACAAGAATCTCCATCATGATATTATTTAAAAAGAATTATATTGAAAAATGATTAGAGAAATTTGAAAGGAAAGTAGAAGGCTGTTAAGCATTCCATTCTGTGTTTCAGAAAGTTTGGAAAGATTCTTTTTTTTAAAAAAATGCTCTGCATTGCACGGCATTAATTTCAATTACACTTGATTATTAAATCTATAGTGATATGAAAATTATTGATGTCCCTGTACTATTTCAGACAAACACACTAGGTTATAAAACCCGTCTACAACCCCAAGAATGGTACTCCATTGCTGTGTTCACACAAGACACTTAAGCGTGAGTCAACAAAATGCAATTGTGGTATTCCTATAACATGCTATGCCCAAACAACTAGATGCTGGCTTAATAGGCTGGGCTTGGTAAGTAGCATGAGCCAAAGCTGTGGCTGAACCCCTTCGATCAAACCAGCGAAAGGCTAACAGGGTGGGCAAAAGTCCGTCCGCGGGAGGTGGGCAGCGGGGCGGCCCGAGTCACGAGCATCGCAAGGAGGAGCCGCCGCCGCCCGGGCCCAGCTTTCAGCAGCCTCCCTTTGACCCCCCCCCCCGCCGGTCCGGGTCCGGTCGCCTCCGCTCGTGCGCGCTCCACGTCCTTCTCTGCCGGCTGCGGCTCTCCGGGGACGCTCACGAAGCGGCGCTGCCGCTCTTCCGCTGCTCGGCGCCGGACAAGGGCTCCGTCTCGCTCCGCTCCGGCGCGCCCGGCAAACTCCTCCGGAACGGGGACTCCGGCGGCTCCTGGCCGCCCCCTCGCCGCCTCCGGCAGGCGGCCCAAGGCACGCAGCTGCCGAGCGCCAGCGCCGAGGCCAGCAAGGCGGGCGGGCGGGCCTTTTTTTAGCGCCGCGCGGTCTTCTTCAGGCGCTGCCCGTGCGCCGTCAGGTGGAGCTCGGCCTGCGCCACGCCGCTGCCCAGGCGGCCCAGCGTCTCGGCGCGGGTGGCCAGGCGCAGCTCGGCCTCCAGGAAGACGCGGTGGAGGTGCTGGACGCGGCTCTCCAGCTCCGAGACCAGGCGCCGCCGCCCCTCCGCCTCCAGCAGCCGCCGCCGAGCTTCGGCCAGCTCCAGCGCCCCCCGCACCGCCGCCGGCATTGAGGACGAGGCGCCGCCGCGCACTTCCATGTCCCGGCCACTCGCCGCAGCCGCATTCGCCGCCTTGGCAGCCTCCTGGGCTCTCGCCGGCACCAGGGCTCCCGCGGCAGGAGGCGCAGCGCCGCAGCCGGGCATGAAGACTTGGCGGGGAGGGCGGCGGCGCTTCGGGGCTCCGATGGAGATGCGCGCCCTCAGGGCGCCTCTGCTCCCGGCGTAGAGCGAGCCGCCTGGGGCCCCGATCCTTCCCACCAGCGCTCCGGGAAACAGCTGCGGGAGGGTAGCGGCAGGCACGCCACTCCCCGCCCGGCTGCTCGAGCCGAGGGAGCCGGTAGGAGCGCGCACGCTCGCGAGCTCTGGTCTGCGGCCACGGTCCAAGCTCGCCTCGCTCAGTTCAGGACTGGCCAAGCGGGCTCCCGAAGGCGCTTATAAGGCGCGGAGGCTGCGAGGGGGGGGCACGGCGGGGAGCTGAGAGATGTTTCGCTGAGCCAGTCACAGAGGCTGCCGGAGCCTCGCGCGTCTCTCTCTGTCCTCCTTCCCTCCCTCCCTCCCCGCCTCTCTCCCCCTCTCTCTCTCCCTCCTTCCCTCCTTCTCTCTGGTGCTCCCCCCCCTCTCTAATCCCCGCCTGGCATCTGTTCGGCAGCTTCCCGGAGCTCATCTGACTCCATCCGCTCTCCCGACTGTTTTCTTTTCTAACGTGGTCATCATAACAGCGCTTCGCAAATAGGGAAAATTGCTAGGAAGATTTCTGGAGAATCGGACCCTTTTTCGTTCTGATCTAGCACAAATGGGCAGGCAAGGACATGTGAAGGGTTCATGCCACTTTATAAGGGCTTGGTAGAATCACAATTGGAATCCAGTTTTGGTCACCATGATGTTAAAAAAAAAGGTGTTGAGACTCTAGAAAGAGTGCAAAGAAGAGCAACAAAGTTAGGGGACTGAAGGCTGGAACATATAAAGAACAGCTGCTGGAATTGGGTATGTCTAGTTTAATGAAAACAAGGACTTGGAGCGATAGCATGGCTCTAATATCTAAGGTGGTGGTTGCCAAACTTTTTCAGTCCACCGCTGGCCTTGGTGCTACAAACTCAACCTCAGTGCCCCCCAGCCTCACCCCCTATAAATAGCATTATTCAGAATAGTGGTTTGCACGACCCACTAAGGAAGATAGTAACAGTAAAATTCAAAACTGTAACAATTAATTGCACCCTTATTCAAAATCCAATTTAAAAATCTTTTTAGTTAATGTAAATTCAACAAAATTGTTGAACATGATCCAGTGATGCCAGGTTTTCGAAGTCTGATAGTCATTTATCAAGAACCTTAGTAACTAGTAACTTAGTAAACTCAGTAAAATTTAGTAACTCCATCACTGTTCAGTAAATTCTTAATGTGATGGATGGGCTTGATGAAGTGATGCCAGTTTTCCAATGTCTGGTTTTAAGTCACTTAGCAGGAGTCTTAAATCTGGAGTCGATTTCTTTGTCTGGAGCAGTGGTCGCCAACCTTTTTGACCTCAGGGACCACCAACTTCATAGTTTGAAATCTAGAGGCCCACCAATATGAATTTTTTTTAAAGGTACATACATTTGTAAAATAATGATCAGAGAACTTCCATTTTGTTAATATAAAAAGCACCAATTTAATGTAACAAAATTAAAAAAGCTTATTTAATTATAACAAAATCATAAATGCTTATTTAATCATAACAAATTCTTAAAAAGGCTGTTTAATGGTAGCAAAATTATTAAAATTAGTTTAATTATTACAAAACAATTGGTGGGGTTGGGGGGCACCAAGGATGAGTTTGCAGCACCAAGGGGGTGGTGGACTGAAAGTTTGGAAACCTCTGAGTTAACTGAACTACAGTGAGTCAACTGTGGCAAGAAAGGTTATACAATGGGACAATTGTCTTGCTTAGCAACAGAAATTTTGGACCCAACTGCGGTCATAAGTCACGGGCTACCTGCATATCCGTAAACAACATTCCAGGGCAAAAAGCACAATTCCGTTTGGCAGCCTCAATTTCACGAAACTGATCGGAATCAGAATCTGCATTTACTTTGTCAAGTGTGTCAGAACACACAAGGGATTTGTCTTCAGTGAACATGCTCAAAACAACTGTGATTACAAGCAAAGATACAATCAAAGATTCATTTCAGAGGCATATATTCAAAAGCTTAAGACTGTATGCCTTTTCCTGACAAATGAAGCTGGTCTGTTAATTGATCGATATATAAGCCTTTTGATATGTGGAGTGATGCTTTGTGGACAGATTTCTCAAGACTGGTGACTTCCAGTCCTTCTCGGTGGCGGCTCCCACCCTCTGGAATGATCTCCCCATAGATATTCGAAGGATTACTGACCTCTGTGCTTTCCGCCGTGCCCTACATTTCTTTGTCCAGGCAGGTCTTGCCTAGTCCTGCCCCCCTCCTCCATTCCCGGTTTTATAAATTAAGTTTTATATTGATTTTAGAATTTGCTATTTTAAATTGTCAGCCTACCAATATTTATTTTTAATGTTATTTTAATTGTACATATTCATTTTTTATTGTCGGCTGTAAACTGCCCTGAGTCCCTTGCACAGAAAAGAGCGGTATATAAATCTAATAAATAAATAAATAAAACCTGAGTTGCAAAATTCTAGGAAACCACTAGATGGGGGTAACAAGATTTGCTGCCATCTAGTGGCCGCCAAGATTTTTCCAGACTATTCCACAGAATAGTCATATTCTACGTAGCAGGTAAAAATGAATTTCCCAGATCACATTTTTCCTGGTAGTACGAACTGCTGTGCAAATGCCAAATATGTCTGAGGGGGGCGATTGTTCAATAATACTAATAATTATTTCCTGTACTTAGAAATTAAAGAAGGATGAATAAAATGAAAAGTATCTTTAATTTATGAATACTGGCAAGATGGAATGAGAGGATATAATAAAAAGAATCCAGAGTGAAGGCAAAATACAGGGAATATATGAATGCTGACGCAGAGCACATGATATCGAGTGATGCCATGTTCCTTACCCTTATTTTAGATGACCAATAAACATGACTGAAGAAAATGAAACAAACGTTCACACACCAAATACATGTGGATCATCTGGACTGAATAACACACCATGTGTTTCCAATGAGTCTCTTTTCAGAGACCACACAAGCGGAGTCATCCATGAAATACCTTTGAAAGGACATTTTTATAGCACCCTTGGGCTACCTTGTCATTTAGCATTAAGTTCTTTCAGGCTTTTTTATATGAGGCTTTTTTATATGAGGCTTTTTTCTGAATACAAAAGGAAGCAACCTACTCCCTTTTCGCCCTTCAGCCCCAACCTAGGAGCTATTCAGGCCTGTCGCTAAGCGACACTTTTTTTTATTACAGAAAGAAGCTTTACAAGCTTGGCAAAGAAATAAAGGGAGTATTTGATGGCCATTTCTAGCGTATTTGCTTTCATCAATGAGACAAGCTAACAAAGAAAGGAAGAACCTATAGCTAGCTCAGGGGCTAACCTAACCTAATCTAATCCAGTCCAAGTTTGAATCCCATCAGAGGGTATGTCTCACGGATGAAAGCAAATAAGCTAGAAATGGCCATCTAAGACTCCCTTTCTTTCTTTGCCAAGCTTGTAAAGCTTCTTGCTGTAATTAAGTTCTTTCTCCAGAAGTCTCTTTGGCAGATCACTTGTCCATTGTAGGGTACCGATCAAAGGCAGAGGTTTTATTCTTGTTCTGAATCTTGAGAAAGAGCAGCAGCAACAGTTGTGTTGAAATCCCAAGTTGTCACTTCTTGAAAGGGCAGCTTCTGCTCTACTGATCATTACTGTCCAACTACAAATGTATTTGCTTCCCCATGTTATCAGCAGCAATAGCCAAATGTGCTGAATTATGGAGTATATTAACGATAACAAAGAAGAGTGGAATTTTTCTTTCCTCTTATGCCCACCCTCAAGGAAAACAGATCTGCTGCTATCTGTTTATCCTCAAGCCATGCTTAATTACCCCATACTAAAAAGAATAAATTACGTAAGTTGACACAATAGCATACAGTACATATTGCTAGAGTACTCCTCCCCTTCTCTCTTCAGAAAATTAAAACCTACAGGTCAAAACAAAAGTACATGTCAGATTCAACTAGGAGGAAGCACATGTGAAAACACAGAGTAGCAAACAGAGCACTTCTCTACAAGTAGACATTTTCCAAATGTAGCTGCTTTCATGAGTTTCAGCAAAGGCTTTGAAAAACAGGGTAGCAAATAGAGCACTTGTCTACAAGTAGGAATTTTCCAGATGCAGCTGTGATCATGAGTTTCATTTAAGATTTTGGACTATAGATCACAAATAAAACAGCTATCTATAAGTACGCATTTTCCAGATGTAGCTGTGTTCATGAGAGTTTTGGAAAAGAGGATAGCAGAAAGAGCACTTGTCTACAAATAGGTATTTTCCAGATGTAGCTGTTTTCATGAGTTTCAGATGAGTGCTACATTCATTCTCCATCGTATTCTGAAACACCTCCCTCCTGATTCATGCCAAATTAAATCCTATATCAGTCTAGCCACTATGCAGCTGAAGAGGTGAGCTCCAGCTCACAAAAGCTTGTGCCTTTTAATCATTTTTTAAAGTGGAAAAGGTGCTATCAGACTCCACCTGGTCTCTTCCAAACTGAACCCAAACACTTCTTTCTATCCAACTGTGAAGCATTGCAAAACTGTAAAGGGAAAACATTTCTAACGCAGCTCTTGCCAGCTGGCAAAACCACCATCAGAGCAAATAAATCTCAGTATTGTTGTTGGTTGGTCATTAATGCCAGAACAAATTTGTTTCTCTAGACATTGTTGGTAATTTATTGCTTGCTCATTTTACCAGAAGCCGTGTAAGGAAAAGCACAGCGCATCCTCATATTTTATGACCACTTAATCTTTCAGTAGGAAGCATCCAGTAAAATTAGAATTAGATAGAATCAGGTATCAATAGCATAGAGCCTAACTAAGAGGCCAATTCATGCGAAACTGTTCCCAGGGAGGGAGGAAGAAGTGGCGAGAGAGCGAAGAAAAGGCGCCTTGTGTGTAGATAGGTTGGATTGTGTGTTCAGTGCTCAAGACGCCTTCCGAGATCTCAAGTATAGTTCACGCCAAACTGAAACTGGCTGAAAATTCTGTGCGCCCGAACGAGAGGCTGGAAGAAACAGTACCAGCCAGTCTTCTGACTGCACAAAATAACCAGTGTGTGCCAGGCTCTTATTTACCAGGGAGGAAAAAGTCAGAACAGGTCTGTACTTTAAAGTCGGGGTCCCCAACCCCCAGTCTGTGGACAGGCACCAGCCCCGCAGCCTGCCAACAACCAGTCTGTGCAAACAAACCAATTCCGATTCATGGGATGTAGGCAAGAGGCAAAACCACGCCCCCCTCCGGTCCAGGTAAAAACCTTTTTCCAGGGGATCGGTCCCTGGTGCTCAAAAGGCTGGGGGCCACTGCCTTGAAGAGATAACTAAAAAGTTCCTATTAAACTTATAGGAACTTTTCCGTGTAAACTGTTCCTTCCTGTAGTGTAAAATGTGCAAATTGGAGCTACAACTATTAATTTTTTTTACTCAATTGATACAAAGCTGCTAACAATCCTTGTTGAGGTATTTTAGTGCCTTTGAATCAGTTTTGACTACAAACGATAGCTTGGACTGATCCCTGAAGTCTTTCTGGCAAGGCTTCTGGGAAGTGGTTTGCCCCCGCTTCCTTCCTAGGGTTGATTGTGACTGGCACAAAGTCATCCATCCGTGCCCAAGACAGGAGTAGAACTTATGGACACCTGGCTTCTAGCCTGGCGACTTAGCCCAGAGGTTTTCAGTCTGGGGTCCGGGGATCCCTTGTGGGCCTGTGGCAAGTGACCAGGGGGTCTGCAGACAGGTCAAGAAAAAACTGGAAAAAGTAACATACATGAATTGTCGATTAGTAATTAGTTGAATGTGTGGGAATGGAGCCCGCCATGTAGCAACGACATGTTTTGGGATCCGCAGCTTGAAAAAGGTTGAAAGCCTCTGTACTAAGGACTACCTACTAAATTTTGTTCCAGGACTGGAATTCCAAACCTCCTTTCTGGAACCTTCCGAGACCCCTTAAGCATTATGACTGAAAACTGACCAGATTGTTCCCATCAGCTGAGGAATCAGAGATTATAAGGTCGGAAACAGCAGAACAGAGTTTAAAAAAAACAAGATCCCATTTAAAACCTTCCCTCAAACCAATCCACATCTTTGGGTATGGTATGGTCACATCCATGTTGTATTTCTTGGCCCACATAAGATTGAGGGGCCCTTTGATCTTTCATTTCCCAGACTAGGTAACGTCATCAAAACCTCTGCCTTAACTATTACATCAAAATGGCTCCCATGACAATCATTTCATAGTATGAGGGGTTTTTCCCAACAGGTATACAAATGAAGAAAGTATTGTTTTCTCTGAAGCAGAAATAACAATCAGTTTGAAATACAGTTCACCGGACAAGCCAGAATGAGGGACACATATCCTGCACAAAGCCAGAGGATCAATCAAACAAATATGTGTGTGTGATTAATACAATAAACACATTAAGCCTTACAAATGAAGGCAAATTGAGATGTCCCAGGATAATGTTGCAGGATCCAGTCATGGTCAGTTACTGGGACAAGAGATTTAGTCATCCAATCTTTCAGAATCCTGCCCGGAACCCATCCGGAACCTCTAACAAAATGTGTGCTTTGGGCTAGTCTATGCATCATATTTATACGGTGCCTGGTAGGGTATGCCTTCTTATTGGTTGGTTGGGGTGTGGATAGCCAGCTATTATTTTAACAACAGCCAATGACTTAATAGCTGGCCATCCACACCCCAATCAACCAATAAGAAGCCACACCCAACCAGGCACCATATAAATACGATGCCCAGAATAGCCCAAAAGCACACATTCTGTTAGAGCAGTGGCCCCCATCCAACCTTTTGGGTACCAGGGACCAGTTCCATCGAAAAAGAGGAAGAAGGAAGGAAAAGAAGAAGGAAAAAGGGAAGAGAAAGGGAATAAGAGAGTACCTATATTTGAGGTCCGAGACCAATTAAAAAGTTTGGTATTCTTGTAGCTAACTAAATATTGTCAGATGTAAAATTATGAGAACTTACGTTATCGGCTTGGTTATAAACTTATATTTGTATAATTGAAGTAAACACTAAAACTGGGTAAGCCTGTTCCCAAACCAAATGTTTCTAGATGTAAACGGTAAGAATTTAAGCTATTGGTTTTTGGTATTATGGGGGAAATTAGGACACTATGAATTATAAATTATGGAAGCTATGTAAAGGTATGAAAAGTAGCTTTAAAGGTAATATCAAAGGAAGATATAGTAAATAAGAAAAAGTAGGGTATTCGGACAAAAATGGATGTAAAATTAAGTTGAAAAGAAATTAATTGATGGTAAAATAGGAATGAAAGAAAAAGAAAGAAGAGGAGAAGCAGGAAGGAGGGAAAGAAGAAACAAGAAGACCAAGAGAAGGAAGTAAAGAAGACAGACAAGGTGATGAAGAAAAAGAAACTAAGATGTCAAAGACCTTTTGATGCTCTTTTGTTTGCGATTGTATGAATGTACCTTGTCATGATTGTTAAAAAAAAAGTAATTGTAAAATAAAGGTCTTCTTGAAAAAACCCCAAAAAAGAGAGAAAGGTTTTTCTGTGGACCAGAGGGGGCGTGGTTTTGCATGCTGCCTGCATCCAGCCAATGGGGTCCAGCTTGTTTGCGTGGCCCGGTTACTGAGGACCAGTGCCAGTCCATGGGCAATGGGTTCCAGCACGCATCCAAAAGCTTAGAAGACTAAAACTCTGGTCCTGGTGACTGACCCAGATTGGCTGCTGCAACATTAAACCTTGTTTGAACAAACCACAATGGAAAGCCACACCATTGTCTATAAATGAAAAGAATGTGAAAAGAAAGGCTCTCCCGTCAGCCTATCCCTGACTCTGTCATGGATCCCTACTGTGCTGACACATCAGGGGGAAAGGTTATTTTCACACAGTCACGCACAGATATAGGTTTACAGTTGACAAAGGAGGTTTCATCACAGCTCATTGCAAGATATGCGTCTCTAGCACACTCCCTTCTCAGGTTCAGGCAAAATAACCGATTGGCAGACAGACAAAGGTTTCTAATCTCGTATTTTCATTTGTACTGGACAAAGTTGGGGATTACATGAGCCTAAGCATTGTGATTTATGGCAGCCTTCCTGAGCCAGACGTGTTCATTTCAAACCCTTGAAAGCACTGATTGTGAATTGGGAAAGTCCACAAATTTGGACCATGGACAGATCAGATACATTTATGGAGCATGCACATTTAAAAGTCAAGGGTTATTTCCAGGAAATATTCTTATAATGCAATCACCACACCTGGTGGAATTTTCCAAAAACTCCAGATATTATCTTCCGGTGCAACGTTATTTTTCTGTCAAGTCTTCCAACTCCTTTTTTTTCCCCCTTATCACCAGAAAAATCCCTTACAAAAGGGAAAAAGGAACAGCTGCACAACTGATAAAATTAGAAGCTCTCCATCAGGAAACGCCCCAAGGATAATATTCCATCCAGGCAAACTGTCATGGCAATAAAGAATGTGGGAGAAGAGCACATTCAAAGCACCAAGGTTTGCAACAGCACAAAGTCAAGGTTTTTTGTTTTAATTGTACTGCATTCTGCTACTAACTCCTTGGCTGCATCCCATTCCACAGACACACCAAGAGAAAAATCGGAGGTCAGGCCTGAATCAGGGTCGCCACTGCCAATTATGCACTGAGGGCAAAAATATATTCTATACTCCAACACACAACAGAAAGCTTCTAGTCATGAAAGAGACATGTGGGTGTGGGTGTTTGCCCTCACCTCTCTGCTTTTATTTTTTCCACAGAAAGCTCTTGGGTGGATTTAAACTTTCTGCTGCCCATTCCCTCCCGTTTTTGAAAGAAGCTGGGTGCCATACTATACTGCTCAGCCTAGTTCTGCATCTCAGAGATGATCTACACGCTCAAAAAGTGTGCCTCACAGAGATGAGGTCATCACCGACTCCTGGAAACTGGCTTCTGGGAAACACACAAAAAAACATCTCCCAGGTTCTACCAGTCAGTCTTGATGACTGGGAAGCAGAAGAGATTTTTTTTGGGGGGGGGGAGAGGGGAGAAACAGGGGAGTATCTTTCAAAGGCTTCTCCAGCACTACCACTTCTGCTAGGTGCAAGCCCAAGAAAAGAAACCCAGGGACAGGACATCAGGATTAATGTTGTCCCCTGTGGGTTCTGCTTTCCCACACCATGTGGCACATGCCAAGCTACCTGGCATGTCTGGAGGCCATAGAGGAATTCCAGAGATCAATGCAACACCTACTCGTCTCATTTAATGCTTCCCCATTATCCCAGCTCTTTGAAAGTCAGCTAATACCTGCGATACATTGAAGGAGTAAATAAATCGCCTGAGCATAGCAACTGTTTTTCCAAAATCTATTCTACAAGTTCCTCTGCGGGGATCCCTCAGAATGAGACGTTCCTGCATGAGGACCACCCAAGGGAATGGGCATCTTGCACTGGGTTGTGTGTAGAAATCTTTGAATTATAAAAATAGGGAGGAGTCGTTTGGCCAACAAGTCTCCCAGAACTATAGATTTGTTTAAAATTTTATTGGTTGGGATCCCTTCTTCTTCTTCTTCTTCTTCTTCTTCTTCTTCTTCTTCTTCTTCTTCTTCTTCTTCTTCTTCTTCTTCTTCT
>JANHFO010003395.1:7242-21573 GCA_032468095.1 Pareas carinatus
GCCACTGTGCGCAACATGGCAAGGTAAGTCAGTGGCCGAAACCAGCTCAGAGGCTGGGCCAACCATCCCGGAAAGTCTGAACCCAATTGGTTCAGTACTTTCCGGAATCACCTACCAGACACAAACGGGGCTAATTTTTTATTTATATAGATTTATTTATTTACCCTATTTTAATCATAAAAGTCAAGTTAATATATACTCGGCATTAAGATGGCATGCACACAGTTTAATAAAACTCTTTAAACAAAACTTATTGATAGAATAAACGCTTTGGAAAATTTCAAGAGGGAAATTTATGCATCTATTTATGAACGGAATTCTTATGTATACTGCTTGGAACCTGTTTGGAACTCAAGTCATTAGCACTGCCTGGGTTCACATTTCATATTAAGTCAAGTTTTTAAAACATTTTTAATAAGCTGTAATTAACTGGGTTTACACAACATGTTAAGCCAAGTCATGATCTGAAAATAGGCAATAGTTTCACATAAATGCTGGTTAAATAAACTATTATAGCTTGCTCCCATGACTAGACTTATTAGTCATTTTAGGAAAGAGAAATTTCCCCATATTTCCATACTCATCAGCCATATTTTATTTCCGAATATTATCTGGCTGATATTGACCTGGAAAACAGATGCAAAGTATTAGTCATTTTCCAGATACACACATGTATTCTGTATCAGAATTGTTTTAGATAAGGAAGCCAAGGGATTTAGGATATGACAGAAAAGAGATTTGTTCTATCTTTTCTTTGAAACTGTAAATATCTACATTCTCCTCCCCCGAGGCCATTTCTATGAGTTCATCTTCTTTTATTCTCATTTTCTCTGGCTTCAAGCAATTTAATTGAACCTTCCCATGGTAAAAGCTCAGCTGTTTAAGCATTAAGGAATGAGCCTGAACTTAACAAAAGTCTACAAGTATATGAAGTTTAAAGCTGTGGCTGAGTATTGGTGGGAAAGAGTTTTATAGTCAAGGGAACCACCATCAATATCAAAAATCACTGTTAAACAATAGCTGTGTTCCCATCTCCTGAATCATCCACTGCTCTTTAATTAAAGTCTTAGCCTTCTGATGTGTTTGGATCTGGAATCTGTAAGTAGTGGGTATATAAATTTCAGTTCCCATTTTTACACATTGAAAAGGGCAACTGTTTTGAGTGTGAACAATTTGATAAGCCTAAAAGCCTCTTCCTGATGTCCTCCTTACCTTGGCACAAGCGTGTCATGATAACTGCTTTTTTCTCCTGCCATATCCTTGAATTTTACCTCATTCCCAGCAAATTAAAGTTATTCTGATTCTCCAGTTTCATTTCCCCTCTGGTGCCAACACAAATTTGGCCATGAATACGATTTGAAACACTTCTTTGCTGAGTTCATTGAGGTGGAATTGGCCCAACTCCTACTGTTTACTGCAGTTCTTTTGCAGGCATCCCTGTCTTCTTCAATTATTGGGAACCACCATTCATGATCACTCTTCCTCAAGCTGCAGAAGACGCCAGACCTCTGCCTTCCATAGAGGCATCTACCAACATAGCAAGTGACTAGCACTTTCCAAAGCACTTGGGTGAGAGATTTGAGGGAACCTGAGAAAACTGGAAGCGAGTTAGTTGAAAAATTGTTCATAAGTTAGTAGTTGAGTCCATGGGAAGAGACTTCTGGAGAAACATATTCAAAAAGGAATCCACCTTAGTGAACTTACTGTAAAGGAGGCTGGGAAATTCATACAGCTTTCAAGATTTACTCTTTCATCCACAGGCTTCTCAGTTCTATATCTCAACACAGTTTCAGTCATTGTTTGGAAGAGAACAGGATCATTTTTTAAAAAAAGACACAGTATCCGGATCTGTGCTGCAAAGAAGATAAACTGGAAAAGATACCCGAAGCATCTGAAAATTATCCGTTTTCAGCAAAATTCACAAAGTGTTTCCAGTCTTTTATAAAAGTAATTATTTTGTATTTTGACAGAAGCAGCAACATGTGACGGATACTGTTGGCCTGTTCTGTTCCCAATGGGGGCATAACAGGTTTCTTGCTGTCAAGGGCTTAGCATGGCCATATCTTCTACTTTTTTAATTCTTTTGGTGGTGATTTTGTCTGCTCCATTCTGGCCTTGGAATTCTTGATCTTTCACACCCAGCACTGTTTTTCTCTTAAAATGCTGGTTGAGGATAGAGCTTGTTTGTTATCCTCCTAAAGAGCCCTGGTGGCACAGTGGTTAGAATGCAGTATTGCAGGCTAACTCTGCTCACTGCCAGGAGTTTGATCCTGACAGGGCTCAAGGTTGAGTCAGTTTTCCATTCTTCTGAGGTCGGTAAAATGAGGACCCATATTGCTGGGGGCAATATGTTGACTCTGTAAACTGCCCATAGAGGACTGTAAAGCACTGTGAAGTGGTATATAAGTGCTATTGATAATTGATAATTCAACCACTCTCTCTCTAGCACTCTGCTGAGCCATATTCAGGAAATAGGTCCAAGAATGTGTGATGGACTTGTGCTGAACATGACCACTGGGTGGATTCCTCCCTGTGCACTTGTGACCTATTAGTTGGGGTTAACACTCATTCTTAAGCAGCCACATATATTCATCCTGTTCCAGCCCACAACAAAGAGGACAGCTAGCAGCAGTCTCTGTAGAACTAGCCCAATAAAGTCAAGAAGTGTCAATTGTCACCATTGTGATCGAAGCTCTGCTCCTTAATACACATAGGCAGCATTGAGACACACACAAAAAAGTGGTTTTTGTGCCTTCTTGATTTTCCTCTTTCATGGATAAAACCTATTTATCACCAATGATTTGAAAAACTAAATAAAGGTACATTGTCTTTAAAAAGGCATTCAGTTATCTATGGAAGGCTACTTAATTAGATGAAGGAAGGAAACTATTATTTTTATTATTATTATTTTAAAAAATCTTCTGCTAGATTTTGAACCAGCAAATTTTTATGTACCAGGCAAAGTTCTTAACCACTGTGCTATTTTAATACAACATAAACAAGACAATTGTCATTTCACTTAAAGGGGCATTCCTTTCCCTGCAAAGTAGCCAATAAGTCGCCAGGATTAGCTTGAAAGGAAATAGAGCATTCCAACTGAAGTCAAAAACACTTGAGATGACATAGAGGAAAAGGCTTTCAAACCACACCAGGAAACTTATTTGGAAATTAAAGTTGCAATGGGAGAGAGATGATTAAGTTTGACATCATCAAAGAGGGAAAGAATACTTTTGTTTTTAACCATGTTTTTATAGATTGCTGTGAGCCTCCTACAATCATTTTATGAAATAGTCATAAAAGACCTGTAAATAAAATACCATATTACATTGATTATAAGACGCCACCAATTATAAGACATACCCTTATTTTTCTAAGTTAGAAATAAAAAAATCGAAAAGACCGCCCCCTGCTGGCACCTCAAATATAAGATGCACCATGAATACAGAGATACCAAAATATAAAAAAATGTGCATCTTATAATCGATGCAATACAGTAAATGAAATCATAAATTTCTGCCCCCAGAAAATGGTTCCTGTGCCATTGGTGACTAGGCAGGGTTGCTAAGCCTTTAGCAGGGCCAAAGAAGGAAATTTCCTTTTTTTATTCTTTGCTTGGTCTTGAGCGAAAGACCTGAAACAGTATTTGAAACTGGTACATTTGCTTACATAAGAAACTCTCATTGACATTGATCATGGCAGTTCCTTCTCCATCTCCCCTCTTTTTTAAAATGTGTTTAAAATATGGATTTAATCTTTCCTTGCTCAATGATCATCTTGGGGAGAAAAGCAGCAGCATCAACATCTATTCCAGCTGCTCTGTAGCCAATATAAGTGGTGCTTTAGAACTTATAAAAAGAAACTCTCACCTTTTTAATAGAAAAAAATGAATAACAAGTATTCCACCCAAATGACAGTTCAAATCGTTAGTCATCTAATATTAAGTCATGATTTTTGTGGAGGAAAAAAAACTCTTAACCATCACACAAAAATGAGCAAACCTCAAATTTGGATGAGATTTAGTTGGGATGAAAATACTCTAGCTCTCACATGAATGCGTTGAATGACTCTAGGAGCTATTATACGTATATCTCAAGAGGGAGAAATGAATGCATTCATTCATTCCTCAGCTGACATGTCTGTGAACAGTTCGATTTTAGTGTTTTTATCTGGAACTATTTCTAGCAGTTTCCATTTATGAGATGAAAACGAATGCAGCAGCAAGTAACTGGCCTTTCTTAGCCGATTCATCCTTGCAAGATGCACCGGCAATTGCACTGTGACATCTCAATGCAATCTATTGCAGGCTTGCAACTTGCCTGAGGCTGGGTGTAATTTATATATCAGGTTCCTGGTTGTAGCACTTCCTGGGTTTTGACAGTAGAGACCAAAACGGTTGTCACTTTAGAGCTCTTTTCCTTCAGTGCCAGGAGCAATGGGGACTTTGATCCTTGTGAATCAGCCATTGCTGCTTAGGAATGCTCATATTTATATGTATTCCAATGCATTTTCTCCATGCTGTTGAGTCTTCCTAAACATTTCTACCATAGATTAACATTGAATGTTGTGTATTGAGGCAATCACTGCTTCAAAGGGTATCTGATGTCTTTTTTTTCTTTCAGAACTTTGCAGGTGAGAAGTTCCAGAAGAATAAATGGAGGTAGCTCTATGGAAAATAAAGCTGATGACTATAGTGAAGAACAATAAGTCAGTGACCAGCCCAGCTCTTCGATCTTCTCTGGACAAATCTCCAGAGATCATTCACAAGTGCTCCAGACATCTGCTTCTTATGAGGAGACTGCAGGACAGCAGTTCGAAGTAGGTTTTGAGCACTGCAAAATGTGGAAAACTGCACTCGGTGCCTCTTAAAGAACACTGAATTTACCTATTTCTTTTTCTAACTACATTCAGACATCACTCAGTATTTATTTTTCAGCTATTAGAAAACTTTGGATTGACAAGTCTGAAAACACTGGGTGTTCAGTCCTTAACAAAACAAAACAAAAATAACTGTAAGCTTAAGAGCTTTGAAAAATTGCAATAAACAAAAAAACTAATTAAGAATGCTAATTAAGAAAGGGAGGGAGGGAGTTATAAATAAATTAAGAATCCAGATACATTTGAAATAAGAAATTTGGAATTAATTACAAGAATATTTCCTGTGGAAAAATTGAACAGATCATATATTATATAATTACATATATTTATTATAGTCTTAATTTTGTTTATAGTTTTCTGTATTTTTTTCTTTTCTTTTGCATTTTTTTCTTTTTTCCTTTTTTCTTTCTTTTATTTTGTATTCGTGTCCACTATTGCAAGTATAATCTTTAATAAAGTTTTTTTTTTTAAAAAAAAGAACTTTTCTGGTGAGAATCCTTAGGGGCATTAAAGAAACCAAAGCTCAGAACCAGTGGTCACATTCAACAGAAACTAGTAATCAAGTTTACAATGCATTTTAGATTGCCAATGTTGGCATTGAGCTGCATGTTTCAATACATTTCTGCATTTCTCTCATTTATACTAGATCAGTGGACGTCAACCTATGGGCCGTGGACCTCTGCTGGTCCACCAGCCAATCCGGGTGGGCTGTGAGCCGAGTGCATCCAATAAGATGCGCCCGGCCATGTCACTGCCCTGCCTACTCCTGTGGCTTTGCGGGCGATTAACGGTGAAGCGCAACGGGCTTTCCACGCCTTCTGTCTTTAGGAAACAGACAAAAGGCTGGGTTGGGGCAGCAGAGGAAGTTGCCCATTGCCGCCAGCAAAACCCTGGGCTGGGGTGGCGGGAAGAGTGGATTGCCGTACCAGCTGGCAAAATGCTGGGCTTGGGCAGTGAGGGAGCGGGTTGCCACGGTCGCTGACAAAATGCTGGATTGGGGTGGCAGGGGAGTGGGTCGATGCAGCCGCTCACCCGAAAAATGATGGGCTGGGGTGACGGGAAAAGCCAGTCACCGCGACAAAAGGCTGAGATGGGGCGGTAGGGAGAGCTGGCAGAAGAATCTCGCCTGGCTCCCCTCGCTGCCACCGCCACTGCCCGCCCACTTTTTTTAGCCCCCCAGAGGTCAGGTGGGGCCTGTTGCGCTGCGCCCGGAGCTGGCCGGGGACATGTGGGCCAGGCTGCTCCTCTGCCCGAGACCCTGCTGTCTTCCAAGACCCACCATTCAACTGTGGTGCTTTGAATCTGCTCGGGGTGGACACCCCTAGCTTGCTTGTCCCGGCAGCGCCAGCACCCGTCCAGCAGCCATTCTTGCTGTTCCTGTCTGCGCATTAGCAGCAGCTGTCATCAATGCTGCTGCTGCTGCTGCTGCTCAGACTTGGGATGTCCCGGTCGGGTTCAGGGAACCACAGCTGCCGAAGGGTGCCCTTGCCTGCCAACATTCTGAGCTCTGCAGCTGGCAAAACCCTCGTCAAGCTGATGCACCAGCCACAGCAAGGCAGCGCCTCCAAATAAATGGCGGCAGTGTGGAGACAGGCTGCCCCACTTGCCTGCCCCACCAAGTAGCGGGCTGAGCTCCTTCGGATGGCAAGGCAGCGCCTGCTCACCCTCTCTTTACAGTTCGGCTTGCTCACTTGAACCGATCACACTCACAGCCGGGGCGCATGGGACTTGACCCACCCAGAGGAGGTCCGATGTGACTGGAGGCATCGCATTCCATCCCATGGCCCTGGGGGGCAATCAGGGACACACTTCCCATGACCTCCATTCCCTCTCCCCTAGCAGTTGCCACTAAATTAAATGGAGGGGGCCATGCGAGGGAGCGGCAGAGGAACACCCCCCCCAGAAAAAACCAAAGACAGCAGTTTTGTATGCTTGACTCGGCATCCTGGAAGGGGCACCACTGCTGCCTTGGGAACCCTCCCCACCTTTCCCTGCATCTGTGTAGCTTGACCAAACTTCCAGCAGGATCCAACGGCTACGTTCTCTGAGCATGTCCAAAAAACACGACATAGCGAAGCTTCCTGTTAAGTGCCGGCTCCTCGCTAGGGAAGGAGTTGTCTCCCCCACCCCCAATTTCTGCACCCTGTTTCAGGAGCCAGCCAAGGGAAAAACAGGAGGTGATTTTCTGAATTGAGGCGACAGGGAAATGGGGAAAGACCATGAAGAGTTCTGTGTAATTTAGAAACCTCAATTCATAAGATATAGGGAGAACTGCAGGCGCGAGAGGAGACCGGGCAGCAGGGTGAGTGGACCGGCAGAGTGCTCTATCTGTCTGTCTCTGTCTCCCTGAGTCTGTCTGTCTCTCTCTCCCCCTCTTCCTCTCTTTCTCTTATTCTCTCCCTTTTTGTCTGACTCTGTGTGTGTGTGTGTGTGTGTGTCTTTTTCTGTCATTCTCTCTCTCTGTCTCTCATTCCCTTTCTCTCTCTCAAGCAGGAACAAATATCACGCTAAAATATGCAATACTTAAATAAGCTTCAATTACTTTACAATAATTAAACTAACTTTAAAATTTTTGCTACAATTAAACAACCTTTAAAGATTTTGTTATGATTAATAAGCGTTTATGATTTTGTTATAATTAAATAAGCTTTTTAAATTCTGTTATATTAAATAGGTGCTTTTTATATTAATAAAATGGAAGTTCTCTGATCATTATTTTACAAACGTATGTAACTTTTTAAAAAATTCATATTGGTGGGCCTCGGGATTTCAAATT
The DNA here is from genome assembly GCA_032468095.1 of Pareas carinatus. Lineage (NCBI taxonomy): Eukaryota > Metazoa > Chordata > Lepidosauria > Squamata > Pareidae > Pareas > Pareas carinatus. The sequence continues at coordinate 14,894 of JANHFO010003395.1, forward strand.
ATGAATTTGGTGGTCCCCGAGGTCAAAAAGGTTGGCGGCCACTGCTCTAAATAAAATATGCTTCTCTAAAGATGGACATGGTCTTAAGAAACTGCATTCTCTGTCAACTACCACTTTCCTGATATTCTTTCACAGAATTGTAGTCTATTCACATAAGCTGAGGCACATTTTTTTAAAGCAAGGGGCACTTAGAAGAGGATTTAATCATAACCGTAACTCTACAAAACTTTCTCATTAAAGGCTCCAAGGAATGCCAAATATATTTTTCAGTGGAAACACAGGAACAATGGACAATTAGCCAAGTTTGTCCAAGCAAAGTGTCCTTGTCCATTCATACTGTTTTGTTTTGGAAACTCTCAATTGGTCCGTTTAAACATTAGTTTTCCAGCCCATTAGGTAGCACTGATAGCATGCAAAGAATAAAAAAGGAGGGGAGAATAGTCACTGCTTGCCAAGAACTAGGTGACTCCATTTTTTTACTGTATAATAAAGGAAACAAATACAGTAGGATACCACTCCACATGTTACCTTGATAATGAAATTAAAAGTGAATTGTTTCTTAGAAAAGTGGGTTTGCACAATTCTGCATTTAACATAACTTCTGGGGTCAAATATTCTGTAGTCTCTTCTGCTATTTTGCAAGTCCAAATGAGTGTGGCAGCAAACAACAAGCAGACATAATCTGTATTGTCTTCTCGTCTACTAGGCAGAGTTTGCCACATTTATATCCTTCCTTTTTTGCTCTAAAGTTCAAGATGACATTTGTTCCTCTTCTTCTTCCTTCCATTTTTTCTCTCTTCAATCATGCTGTGAGGTGAGTTGGGCTGGTCCAAAGTCATCCAGTCAGCTTCTGTTTCTGAGCAGGAACTAGAATCTTCACCTCCCCAATGTGAATCCAACACCTTAACCATTATATGCTGGCTCTCAACCCATTGTTTATGAAGAGTAAGACTATCAATGGCTACTTATGACAGCTGTATGTTGCTTCCAGTAGCATAGACTCATTGCCTATGAATGCCAGTTGCTAGGAAACAAAAGTATGCAATTGCTGTATATTCATGTCCTGAATATGGACTTGCCACTGGAATCTGGTTAATTGCTCAGGGAAGTGAATTTTGTCCTAGTTAGATTCCTTGTTTGAGCCAATATGGGTTTCTTACCTTAATAGCCAGCTCTTTAGACCTAATACATTCCAGACGTCTTCCCAGAACATACATGAAGACAGATTGAAGCTTCCTTATTTGATAAATTTCTTTTATGACATTTTCTCTGTTAGATCAGTCAAAGACCTACACCTGGTACATGTTTTAATGGGCTAATGTGATTGTAAGAATTCAATTCAGCCTGACAGAGAACAATCCTAGGAATTCAAGAGGTGAGTCAGTATCTACTGTTTGCTTAAGGCAAACAAATGTCAAAATAATTTCCAGCTTATACAGTGTTATTTGCTTCACAGTGAAGCAATTACGATTTTCAGTAATCTCTGAGCCTCCTCAGAAGATTAGTAAAATTCAAGGAGACTTCTCTGATACAGACTCTCTACCAGCTTTTCTTTATAACCATGGAGCTACTGAGAGATGATGGATGGTTACAAAAGTCAGCTGAACTGAACAAGGAGAATTAGCAATTTCAATGAGACCACTGGACATAACCCAAAATCTCGACAGACAATAGCTGAATAGGGCATAGAATACGAAAAGGGGAAAAACCAGTCAGAGACCACCAACATGGCATTTGAAGCAGAACTTTTATTCCCTTCCCTTGTCAAAGAAAGGTACTGGCAGTTGTGCACAGCCACAATTTAAGTCTTGGAAGGACTAAACAAGAATTTGGCTATAAACTGGCAAAGCGAGGAGCAGCTCCTGCCACTGGTTATTGATTACCCACAGAGCTCCCATCTCAAGCCATTAAAGGGAAAGGACAAAGAGATGAAAGAGACAGGCCGTCTGCACTCCAAGAGAAGCAGCGGTTTCCCAAGCAGTGGATGGCAACAATATGCACCTGCAGTATCCATGTGCCATATTTTGTTGATAGGGAGAAGGGCCTTTCTGGCAACCCTGGGGGAGGGCACAAGCTCAGTTCATGAGCATGAAGCTGGCATGCTGGTGAGAAAATCAATTGAGCCTCCCGCCCAGGAAAGAAAGCCAGGGGGGGAGATGGTTGGAAATAATTACTGCTGCATGTAAACAGATCCACAGGAATCTCTTCCTTCCGAGGGTAACCCACCAACACTCAACCCTCCCACCCCATAAGCCAGCCTCCTTGGCACCACCCCTGCCAATTAGTAAGTAAGAGGCAGAAGCATTACAAAGGGAGTTGAGGAGGGGCAGTGTTACACTCGGGCAGGGGGAAGAGCTTTAAGGTACGGAGATATGGAAGGGGCTGCCGGGGATGTGCTCATCTCCCCATTTCACCACCAGGATATAGTCGCCTCTGTCCTTCAACAGGTAGGTGATGTTGTACAACCGGTTGCCCAAGTGTTTCACCACGATCTCCTCACATGGAGTCTTGGGGCCGTGTACACCCACCAGCAACATGTTGTTGCCTGGAGAGAAAGAGAGAACAAGTAGTCTTTACAAAGGTCATTCGCAATGGCTGGTTAATCCACCTAATTAAGAGTGTTTAGAACAATTGGCTTGGTGCATCTGGCTGGACGTTATGAATAAACTATGTCCCTCATAAACATGGTCCACAAATCACAGTAACTAGATTCACACAAACCATTAAGGCAAAACCAAACTAATCATATAATAGCCAAGTACAATAATCAAGCTTGCTTGTTTGCTTTGCAATACACCTAGGAATTACTTTTTCCTACTGCCCTTTATTTTGTTTATTTTGTGCAACATAATTGCATCTGAATTGTCTATGTTTGACCTTACTTTTAAGCATATCAAAATGTAACAATGGATGCCTCTTTTCACAGATGAATGCATATGATGAAGCAGTTCTGCTAGCTTTGTTTGATGGGCCATCAACCTGGTTGCACATTGGGGATATGAGAATACTGCTTCCCCAATCATCGAATGAAAACTCCGAAGTGGCTTTTTCAATCACAAAGTAGAGAAATGAATAATCAGTCTGAGCCCCAAGGGATTAGCTCCAACATCTAAGGTGTTCAGCTGTTAATCTTCGCCACAATAACTGTCTTACTGTTTGAGCATGACCCCACATTCATTTTTCCCATCAAAATGCTTGAAATATAGCTTTAGTTTTGATGAGTGTTCCTACTGAAGAATCTTTGTCAGAGACTGCTTCATCTTTTGATGTTAAGAACCAGCGCATTAATTTGGGACATTAAGAACTAAAAAACTGAGGACTGATGCAACTGTCTCCATTTTTTTTTCCTCCTTTCAAGATTGTGAATCCCAATGCCCATTTTGGAGTGTGGCAAGTGTTGTTATGTTTGTATTTGGGTTGAGTCTGGTAGCTAGAATTATTCTTGCTATTTAATTCTACAAAAGCGAAATATATCAAGAATGTCATGTAGATTTTCATCCATTGTTACTCTAACTGAAGGTCTGAGGGAGGATGTTGCCAGCCATGTATTTAGATATTTCAGATTAATAGGCACCCTTGAACAGATCAATCCAAATAGTTATCAGGTTCCTAGTCACTGCCCAACTGGACCCTCAAAAGCCAACCATACAAAACCGGGGTGTGGCTTTCTATGAAGCCATTAAAATATCAGCATATCTGGAGCTATAGGATTTTCTATGCAGCCTCCCCACTCTTCAGAGTCATTTACACCCACCTGCTTTGCTACAATCGACGGTGAAAGAGTTCTTTTGGCCGAGAAAACCCTTGTTGAGGCCCAATCCTTTGGCAACTACTTTGCTGGCATCTGAAGCAAATTTGGGCGCTGCTCCATCAGGTTTGGCTACTCCATCCATAAAGACTGAGGAAGTCTCATGGAGGCTGTGGCTGGGAACAAGGCGGGCCCCTACCAGGGAGAAGAGAAGAAGTTAACCTTGGGACTTACAGCTTATCCAGTCATATCAAGGCAATAGACCATCTGTTCTCCATCACTATTTAGATGAAAGCTCCAGACTTTAGCAGAATGCAAGGAGGTGCTATTACTTTTCTATTTCTACAAAAAGTCAGCTTCCTCAGCCTGTGTCCCTTCGGATGGTTTAAGGCTTCCTGTAGAGATGATGGCTATTCAACAGTGAAGAAGGAAAAATACAGACTAAAAATTAGTATTAAAGAGAATTTCTAAGTAGAACAGAGGCAACTTTTTTCTCCCATTGTGTGCTTACCTGTGATTTTAGCTTTGAAAGGACTGCCAGCAATGTGATATGGACCACCAAATTTGATGGAGATGAGGTAGCTGCCAGGTGCCATGGGTGTGTAGATGACTTTGTAGCCCTCTGAGCACTCTTGGCAGTCCATCTTCACCTTTGAGGGACCATCAATAGTGACAGATAGTGCTCCAGGCCCAGCGTTTGTAGTGTTGACTATGAATTCGGCAGGGTTTCCTACAGATTAGAGGGAAAGAGAGAGAAAAAAGAACATATGAAACCAGATAATTAGCTTTACCAAAGATTTACCAAAATCTCACAGTAATCTTTGGCTTTAGTCCAGGCTCCTTTTTACCTGTCACACCACCTTCCAAGCCAGGGCCATAGGCGGATACCATCCCTGGGTCTCCAGCTTGGCCTATTTCCCCAACACGAATCTTGAAGGGACTGCCAGGTATGTGGCTTCCATTGAACTTGACATCAACTGAGTAGATGCCATTCTCACGGGGAATGAACCGCACTGCATACTTATCTGTAGCAAGACATGGGTGGAGAAATGGACACCTTATAAGAGACAGGAATCTTAATATGAATACTATACACAGGAAAAGGAAAGGACAGATATCTAAATGTTTGCCTTTTCTTCTGTATCTGATGTTACACTGCTCTCCATGTGAAGATCCTTACAATATATTCAGGTATATTAAATTAAACCTGAGCAGTACTTAAGACAGTATAAAGGAAGATACAGTGCATATGTCCTGTATATGTAAAAATCCTTAAAATGATAATTTAAGAGCAAGGCATAACACAGGTTTGGAACATGTTCAGGCTTACACTTACAAACTAGATGTGTATTATTGATTAGAAAAGGGGTTTACAAGCAATTAATCTTTCCCCATTCTCCATGTCTTTGAAGGCCCCCAACCTGTGTTCTTTGCAAAAAGACTAGTTACTTAATACGCAAATAGAACTGACAAAATTAAACTGTCGTCTTCCTGGCCACAGAATTGTAAGAACTATAGTTCTAACATTTCTGAAGGGCACCAGTTGATCCAATTTGTTCTCACCAACTGCTTCTTTGGAGGTGCCACTTACTAGGAGTGGAGGTTCATTCAGTACAAACGTTAGGTTAGATCAGAGGCAAAGGCTCTTTCATGGCCTTTAATGTAATCTGCAGAGAAGGCAGGAACTTCACACAAAAGCCACAACTGCCACATTTTGGCACTGCTCTGAAGTTGTTGTGTCTCCACATGCCGTCATAATATTCAACAATAGATTTTTGTGTAGTTTGCAAATTACATGGCAGGAAATTCTGTACAGGAGAAGTAGCGAGCCCTATGTCTCTCCACTCTAAAAGATGGACAGTTTCAACAGCATTTGACATAAGAATCCACAAAATCGCAAGGGAGTTGCGATTTCTATGGACTATAACTTCCAAGGAGTGTTAGTAGATTGCAATCCATCCCTCATTAGTTCCTGTGGCAAAAAAAGTCATGTACAGTTCACACAATCTTTTCAGTAACAGTAATGACTCCCTGGAGTGGAGTTTGCCTCCTGGTGACTACAGATGTTGTTTTCTTGAAGGCTGAGTATGATGAACTTACAGTTCAATATCTACACTTCTGGCAGCAAGGAATCTAAGAAAAATGCTTTGCTTTGGGAGGTTGTTTTGGGTTGCAAAAGCCACAGTTCAGTATTGGCTAAATCAGGGCTTGGACAGCTAATGGTATTATATGATTTTCATACTGTGGCCACTGGATACAGCAAGCATAGAAATTGATATACAGTTGGCATTAACTTTTAGCAATCATATAGACACACTTGGTTGTGTACACACACATACTTATCAAGATAAAGTAATCACTACAATGTATCAAAATACCCATATCCTTTTGAAAGTTCTTAAAAAGTTTCAGCCATTTCCTTTTAAATTTGGGAGATCAGCGGGTGTTAGTTATTTGTGTTGGGAGTACTCATTTTACACTGCCATGAATGAGCTGACCTATGTTGGCTTATAACCTGCCGGTGGTTGTGAGCAGATGTGCTTGCTGCTTAAAATAATGAAGTCTTGGTAAGCGTGCTTGAGGAATGCTGACCAGATAGGAAATTGTGACAGATGGAGTTGTGTTGGTTATCCCATAATTAGAGATGGTGCAGAAGAATTGCTTCTTATCCTGGACAGTTCAGGCCCCAGAATGGAGATCTGTCTGCTAAAACCCTTAAGTAAGCAGGAAGTGGCGGGGAGCCAAGAATCTGCTTTTGCTTTGGCTCTGGGCCCATTTCTGATCTTGCCTCCTGAAGCAGCAAATGTAACTGGAGAACTAACAGTGTGGGAGACATTTTGTTGCTATGCCCGTCACAGGACTTAGTAAAGTAGCTTGAAGATACAAGTATTGCCAATAGTTTTGTCTGCCTCTCTAGAAGGCTGGTTCAGCC
>JANHFO010003395.1:83501-101093 GCA_032468095.1 Pareas carinatus
AAGGTTTTAAAGTTTCAAGTAGGCAATTTGTTCAGCCTTTACTTGTACCAAAGGCATTGGAACCACACCTCTGAGTTACTATAGTAAAAGAGAGAGTGAATTACAGCTCATTCAAATCTTTAATGGTAAAATATAGGAGTCCCAATGCAGCATAGTAGAAGCATGATTGGAGTTGTCACTGATGCACATCTGCAAACCAATGAATTTAAAATAGTGGTTGAGATGGGCGAAAAGCTACAATAACATCTGTGGTTTAGCTGTTTGTGTTAGAATTGAGGCTATTTATCACAATCACCAATATATTTGAAGACAAGACCAGCAAGCAAGGAAATTTAACAGTTCTGGCATCTTGCTATGGTCATTGTAGTGTATGTAGCAATAGATAAAAGCCTTGGAAGGCACTCCAAATTACAGACATGATATGTTAGAGCATATGACCAAAATCTGGGGACTAATAACATCTGTAACTTGTGAGACGGGCAACAAACAAATTTAATAAATAATAGCAACAATAATAATCTGTACATCAGTATCCACACTTCCTCAAAGGCCATCAAAATGAAACGGCAGTGTGTGTACAAACACAACACAACTTTCAAAGTAGCTGTTTTAATCATTCTAAGAGGTTCTTCATTTGGACTAATGTGCAAATGTTTTAAAACGCTTTGTACAGCCCTAATAAACACTTAATATTGGCTGCATGTTGCGCATTCATTGTTATAAAAACTGGCAGGGATTGTGTGTAGAAGAAGTGCTGAATAAGAAGTTCCAGACAGTACATATTCCTAATTGCCTGTTTTTCCTGTTGTTAGCAGCAGACAAGTTTTAAGCTAAGATAGGGCCTTAAGTATGCGAAGCCCTTGTTGGTTTGTTGCAAATATACATGTCTTTCATCTCAGCTGTTCATTTCATGCATTTGATGCAGCAGGCTCTACTCATGCCTGGCCATTAGCTTGACCTCACAGGAAAAAAATGCTATTTAAGGTACTATATCTTAATTATTTCTGTCATAGTAGACAATATGATTGCTTTTCTAAGCCGACTGTTAGTCATTTATCAAAAGCTGCATCCATTTTCATATGAACAGATGTAATACAGAAAAGAGGGGGGAACAGTTTTGTTATATCCCTGAATGACTCGTCCAATTTAAGAAATAAAAATGAGGCATAAATGTGATCAGCGTTTGCAGAGAGATGTATTTAATCATTTCTCAATGAGATATTTATGAATGCAAAGAGAGAGGGTTCTGAAATATTAAAACATCTGTTAGTCATTTTTTTAGCAGCTTTTGGAAATCAACACTGTTCATTAAGCAATAATGTTAGTATATGTGAAAAACATTCTGTGATTAAACTGAAAATAGACTAATATCAGACTACTGGAGAAAGAGGAAAAGAGAGAAAATGTTATTCTGGGGACAGTCAAGTATCTTAAATTAATTATGTTTACTTGTAAGGGAAACGTATGTAAATGATTTTTTCATCCAAGTAAACATTTAAGATCACACTCTTAAACCAATGAGCACTTCCAGTTAAGTGTGCGTAATTCTGCAGCCTTAATGTGCATTTCATGGCTGAGTGACACAATCATGTTTTCTAAGCGATGGTTACAGCAACTGTAGTATAAAACAATTGATTTGTAATAGTCATCAAGAGTTTTTAGCTGCATCATTCAATAGCAGTGCGCTCATCTGGTGATCTCCTGGATTTTCCCATCTTCACCAACTGTGTGCAAAGACACAACTTTGTGGGGATATACAAAGTCTTTGTATATATCTAGCCAATTTAGTGTTTTCCTTTTTTTTAAAGCCAGATATATTAATGGCTGCACTAACCAGATTTTATAACTAATTATTAGGCCTTTTACTTGATTAAAGAAACCTCATATGATTTATTGTATAAGTTTTGATTAAAACTGTAGAAATGTTCCTTCGCAGAGCACAATTTCACTTTGCAATGGCATATTTGTAGACCTTAGCCACAAGTCCAACCTAGAAGAGAGTTTTTCCCCATATTTTTATGGGTATATACATGCATATACAGTAGGTATATAATGCAAAATGTGAGAATGATTCGTCTAAGTTGCCTGCATTAACTGAAAGCCCTTGCATTAAAAGTATTTCCAAAATAATCATATGTTTGATTAATAAAGAGTTCCCCCTTAATCCATCTGATATACTCACTGTCAAAATATTGCAGCCCTAATAATTTTTCTGCTGATTCTGCAATCGTTGGCATAAAAGGGAGTGACTGGTTCTGTGTTTCCTTTTATGCTCAGGACTTTGTGTGTTCCATAACTTCACTACAGAGTTTTACTTTGGCTACATCGTCCATCATTGTAAGGCAAACATATCCATCTTTGTACCTTAATTCAAAGTGATGGTATTCCGCAAATGCATGCAGAATCCACGCTTTGTAATAAAAGTAAAACCAAATTACGTATGTGCTGACTCTGGAATGTAGACCTCAGTGCAGTTGGAGAGAACCCTTAGAGAATTCTTCAAAGCTGTGTTGATAGGCATTCATTAACTGCATCGTTCATTGCCATGCTTGCAATCAACAAATATAAATAAGGTGTTATGAGAAGGGACAGCTACTTAATTGTCCTGGTTTAAGTGCATGATTCTCAGAAGATGAGTTACTTTGATGCAGAATTTAGTTTTTTGGTGCCGAATGTCCATGGAGATTCTCAGTCATCCAGGTCATGGCTGTCCCACAGGTGCTTTTTCAAAAGGCACCTGGACTTTATTGTTCCTTGAAGATGTTTCACTTCTCATCCAAGAAGCTTCTTCAGTTCTGAAGAACAGAGGGGATGGATACCACACCACCACCTATCTCCTGTTTACAATGCAGTCCTTTCAGCTGTTCTGAGAAGGTTTCACACCCATTTACACTATTCAGGTGACCCTGGGGGCACAAATAAACCTCCAGGTGGCCTCAACGACTCTCAGAGTGATGACGACCAGATGACGCTGGTCATCATCCTCTACAAGGAATATAAATCCTTCTGTTCTCCACCATTCAGTCAGAAATGGAAGCTTCTTCGATGAGAAGCAAAATGTCTTCAAGGAAAAACAAAGAGTCCAGTTGCCTTTTGTATCTAATGTATTGTGCCCTCTGTTTTAGAACCTTCACTATAGACATAAACCAGGAAGGCCCATCAAGTGCGTGGTGTCTTCTAGATGTAGCCAAAATCATTTCATGTTTGGAAGGCTGATCCAACGCAGATAATTGTGTATACATATGTTGATATCGTTGGCATCGCTGTGCCAAATCATGTATGCTTTACCATACACATGCAAACTGAATTTGATAATGTGTAAAGTCACAAAACATTGTGTTTGATTGGCTTTTCCCTCTATTACGTGACTGCCTATGAAAAAAAGTTGAAAATATTCTAAGGTAAAAGATGTCGTTTTCAGGACAAAGCTAAACATCCTTAGTCGAGATCATAATTTTCAGTATAATCAATCAGGAAGCAAGATTAGGAATCTTTTGTTTCTTTTTCTTTCTTTTTCAATGTTGTGATCAGAAAATACCAGCAGCCTGCTAGTAGTTCTGATTTTCACATTTGAAACACAACTTCATACTTCTTTTGTTTTTAAATTCTAAAAGTTAACATCCTTTTTTTAAATGCACTCTGAATGCCAGACAAAATCTATTAATTTTGCTAGCATAGAACACTTCAATTTCAGAGCAGAGGACTTCAGAATTATCAGAAGGGACTTTAAATATGCAAGGATCAGAAGAGCTGAGAGGAGTTGCAAAGGAATAAATTGTTGCTTGCAAAATTTGAGAAATCTGGAGTAACCTTTGATAAAGAAGTGAATTTTAAAAAAAGATGCTATATCAAAATCAACTCAGTAGACCTGTAGAACAATTAGGGCAGATGAAAGCTTTCCTTAAAAAAAAACTTAGAATGGTGGAGATAACCTTTCTGGATTTCAATTTACATGTATAGATATTAAACCTTTTCTTTGTTTTGCCTTTTAATTGGGAGATTGATCTGGAGAAGTGTCATTCATCCATACTGTAATTTTAGAATCAATAAAATATTTTTAAGCTTGGCAGTATCCAACCAAAGTTCTCGCTTTTCTTCGTTACTCCTCATTTCACAAAGCGAAAGTACTTGTGTCATATGCAAGGTGCGATCATTAAATTCCAAGACTAGTCCCATAAATTGAAGTAAAATTACCTGATTTAAATTTGGTTGCCATCCTTTTCAAAGAAGTCCCCATGGGGAGCTATACACCGATCCCAGCGCCTCTTCCATTTTTGGAATGCCTCCCGGAAATCGCATTCTTCAAGCCTGTGAAGCACTTTTTTTCAATTTGTGTTGGATATCCTCCACCATGCCAAAATGGTAACCCTTCAGCTTCAATTTCATCTTTGGAAACAGAACGAAGTCGCAGGGGGGCAAATCTGGTGAATACAGGGAATGAGGAACAATGACCATGTGGTTACGGGTGCAAAGCTGGCATGTTGCGAGGGCTCTTTGAGCTGGTGCATTGTCATCATGGAGCATCCATTCAACATTCCATGGGTTTCAGTTGGTGATATTTATTTTATAAATGCGCGGATGCGTGTGCTAACTAAAACATGTGTAACACAGAACTCAATGAAGATAGCGCTTTGAAACTTGGTGTAGCTTCTCAAGGTTATTATGCGTCACTGCTGTGCACGCATAGCAATTGCGTGATCCATTCCCTCACAGCGAGTACAGTCTCGGAATTTAATGATCGCACCTCAAATAGGGGGACGTAACACTCTTTCGCATTGCAAGTTGCATTGTGTCATAGAAATGTTTGGTAGAATTCTGAAGGCAAGTCAAGGCATTCCATGTAAAAGCATAGAGTAGACATCCAACAAGGCCACTATTAACATTTCCAGTAATAACCATCAAAGACTTTTAGGAAAGTGTGAAAATGGAAATTCCACCGATAATTATGAACCCATGAATAAATTCGCTTGGGGCATCTAGAAATGGTTACCTAATATAATTTTTGTAACCATCCATTCTCATACATTGTCTTACACAAACATATCTATGCACAATTCTAGCACATTATCCATCGTCACAATACAGTTCATAACACGTATTGTGAATTTCAATCATTCATACTTTTCCTTTTGTTCCTGGGGTGCTCTCGTACAGCGCTGGTCTCATTTCTCACCTGTTGACCACTGAGATAGATTTGCTCCTTTCCCTGCCATTTTTCCAATATCTAGGTTTCATGGAAGGAAAGTGTTGATTTTTACATTGCAAGCCATTGGGCTCAGTTTGAAACAAACCTTAACAAACTGAACTAGTAGTTCACCTGTTAAAAAACCATTTTTGTCATGAAAATTCCCATGAAAATGACCGTTAACTCGAAACAGCTTTCTTTTTATGGGATACCAGATTCCTATTTCCCTTTTCAATCAATTGTCAGCAAAAAGGTGTGGAAACGTTTGATTAAGAGAGAAGATCAAAATAATGGGTAGAGAAAATTAAAAATCTTCCACGTTCTTTGCTAAGAGAGAGTCATATTCTCCCACACTGTTTACTATTTTTCATCTGTTTTTTCAAATAGCCTGGGTCTTGAAGGCAAATTGAGAGCTATTGCCCAGTATAGCAGATATCCCTGTGTGCATATCGGTACAGTTCTACTATGTCATGAACATATAACGTCTGTTCCATCTTCACGTGCTTGATTGAAAGTAGAGACTGAATGGAGAGAGGCACGATAGCATCTCATTTCTTATAAAGTCCTGTGACAGACCTTGAAGGGGAAATGGTGACAACCATTATCCCCATTGGGTTCACATGTAACTATGCTCTGTATTTAATGAGAAACAACAGGGCCCTTTGATTTTGATACTTATTCAGGGTCTTAAGCACCATAGTCTCGGCCTATTCAACTGGATTTGGATATATGAGATAGGAGGATTTTTCTAAAGCATATTAAGCAGCCAATGCTCTAGTGTTAAATGCATATTTTAGAGTGGGGGCTGTGAATTGAAATGGATTCTTATATTAAACAAGCTTAGGATCCCAGAAAGGTAATTGCATTAATTTATCTCATATAAAATATAATTAAGCTTGCATTTAATTGAAAGTGGCTGGTGAGGTTTTTTTGGCACAAGAATAATTGATGCCAATTTATTTGGAGTGGAAATTCTCCATACTGTGGTTCTACATTGACTGTCGCTAGTGAGTACTGTCATAATACATTCATAAACGTGTATTCAAAAATGGAAAAATGATATCATCATCATCATCATCATCATCATCATTATTATTATTATTATTATTATTATTATTATTATTCAAAGAACTAGACAAGGTTTGATGGCAGAAGCCATGTCTGTTTATTCTTTCCACTGCTGCATTCCTGGACCATTGTTTCTAAAACCTCTTCTACTTTTCACACAGCACCAGTTCTGCTTTCCTATATATCCAGCTCATTTTAGAACCAACCTTTGATCACCTTCACTTTTGCAGATTCAGGACACTGAGAGAATACAGAGACCTGCCTGAGTCAATCAGTGGTCACTCCAGCTGACCAAGATGCAAAAACAGCCCTGCTTTTATAGCTTCTTGGGTGGCAAAATCTGTCAAAATGGATTTGTGTGTGTGTGTGTCTGTCTCCATTCTTGTTCTAGTTAGAGGTTTGGGTGAGGTATGCCACAGAAAGTCCTTTGAGATTAATCTCCTATCCTCAATTTTGATAGTATCTAGACTATCAATTCTATTTCAAAACTGAGGCCTACTCAATTGGAGTTGCAAAGATTAGGATGACCACTAGGTGGTAGCAAAAGGATACTGAAATCTTAGCACCTGGAATTGGTGATGATAAATATATTCTTGAGAGCCCAGGGGAAAAGAGGAAATCAGTTAAATCCCGCTTGTGTGTAGCTAGAACTAGAACAAAACTGGACTTTCCCACTTCTAAGAACACAATTCTCAAAGGTCTTCAGCTTTGTTTCAGTTTTAAACAGCTTAGAGAACAGAAAAGAAGAATTCGGCTTCCCAAACAATTAATGACACACAATCAGATCCAGAATTATCTTCAGATTGGTTCAAAGTCATCTGAGGATGAGAACTAATATTAGACGACAAAGCTTCAAGCTGCAGAATTCTAATGTCTGCCGAGGAACATATGTATAACTTGTACCATCTGTCAGTTCACTTCATTGTGAAATATGTTATTCTTTTTACCCATGGCAGATCACGTTCTCCATCTAGATAATTATGCCATTCTACTATCAATGAATGCTTAATATAATATGCTGTTGTGATATCAGTTTGGTTTTCTTTGTCGCAGATAATTGTGAGAGGAAAATGATTATTTAAGACCTGATGTGGCCAGAGTCCTCCTGTGAACACATCTGGAGAATGCTAGGTTTGGGAAGGCCGGAAAAGATCTACTGTACAGAAGTCGACATCCTTTAAATCTATATATGAATGACAAAATGAATGCATGCTGGGAAACCAAATACCGCAGGGGAAAAGATTGGCAAAGCATTTGAAAGGATTTTGCAAAGCATGTTAGCCTAAGCAAAAGACCCTTCCCCAAATTATTAAAGCAGATGATACCCTCCACAAAGCCAAAGCAGCTGCTTTGAAGGTGGTCCCTAGCTATGTGCGCATGTGAGAGCATCCATAGAAAAAGACATGCTAGTGAAATAAAGCTATTGTGTATGTGCAAATGCAAGCACATCTAGCCAATGATCACTTCTGAAGCAGCCTTGCAAAACGCATAGCAACTTCAGTGCTATAAAGAGCTATCAAACTTGGACAAATTTCACATTTTGTGAAGCTCCTTTTTTAGAGACTCCGGGATGATCTAGTAATGGTAATAAAAATCCTGGTGTAACTGATAATATTTCCAAACTAAAATATGAACAGTAGACAGTGACAACATCCCTGTATATATATTTTTTCATCTCCAAACTCCACTATTCCCAATTTGTGGGATCTGGAAGGCACGTGACAGTTAATTCAGTCATACATTAGTGGTCTTAATATTTCACTCTACCTTGTAAGAATTATTAGGTGAAAATGAATATTTTGTCAACACGCTGCTGCTGCACACTCAGCAGCTGAGTTGGAGAAATTTTATAGATGAATTCCTGGATATCTTGTACATGTTAAGGACAATGTTTGCCTCTCTGTTGCTTCCCAAAGCCTGATGGCAGCTGCGCCTACAAAGATGAGCAAAGTTCTAATGAAGGTAGACATCAGGTAGACGGTGTGATTGATTGATCCAGAAAGTTAGGGTGTCAGATGAAGGACAAAAATAGAAGAGTGGGAAAAAAGGTAAAAATGACATTTTATATCACTGTTTATATCATGCTGGCTGGGGAACTCTTGGAGTTGAAGTCCAGACATCTTAATGTTGCTAAAGTCGAGAACCACTGGTCTGTTATCCTTTGGAGGAAGTTGGGGTTAGAGAAAATGCAGTATGATGCTTTAAAAATTCTTATCTAGAAGTAATTCTTCCTTTTATAATTTTAATCCCATTCCCAACCCACCCAGGAATAGATCATTTTGCGGAAAATGCTCAGATTTGATGCTAGCAGCCTTCTGGCACTATATATATTACAGAAAAAAGGGAGAAAAAGAGGAAAATAAATGTTGCTTTGTCTCCCATTTGTTAATCTCTGCCTCCCAGCTTCAGCGCTGTAAGCTTCTTATTGACATTAAAAAAGATGAAAAGGTTACCTTATCCGCAATCTGTCTTCCTCCGTGGGCAAGACAAGGATGGGAAACACTAACTGGATATGAATTTAAGAGCACTTTCCTACTTATTTTCATCATTGTCCTTCCCACTAATACTTGGTGGGCCATATCTAATAACCATTCGATCATTATTCATTTGTAGCCTTACTCTCTATTAATTTGCCTAATCTCCTTTTAAGTGCAGGAGTTGGTACCTACCGCGATGTTTTATGATTGTAAATTTCATGGTTTAATCATATAGTGGGTGAAGAATGACTCTCTTTTCCTCATTCTTCCACCCTTCAGTTTCACTGGATGACAGTGATTCTGTTGAATGATAGGAGAATTAATATCTCTACACTCATTTTCATCACACCATTCATAATTTGTCGTGTTTCCTCCTCTAAACTTAAGATCTCCAGTCTTTTAATCTCTAATTGCAGGATAGTTCTTCACAATTGACCTTTGGGGTTTCTCTTTTTGCATTTTCCTTCCAGTACTAGGATAATTTTTGTACGTTTTGGTGATCAGAAATGAGCAGTATTTCAAACGGGGTCACACCCACCAGCTGCTGCTTAGAATTAACAAAGTAGGCAGGCAGGAAGGATAGAATTGTTAACAAGAAATGGTGTCATTTTAAGAGTAGCCATTCGTGACTTGACATTTTATCTACGTTACCCTTAAAGTGTCTTTCATACTGGGGTCCTATCCATATAGATGTAGTTAGAATGCTTTGTCTCAAGGTATTTCACAGGGCTTCACTTGTTATTTTATTAGTTGCTCATCCAATTTAGAGGCTGGCCTATGAGAAATGTGTAATACCTTTTTCTTTCTATTAACAATTTGATGTCTACTTTACTATTTATTCCTAATTCCAGGTTTATTTATTTATTCACATTTTATGAACTAGGAACCTCATTTCAACTCTGAACTACAAATATTCTCCTTTATTAATTTTCATGCTGTTTTACTTTCATTTTAACTCTTAAGAATTGGAATGACAAGAATCTTGAGAAGAAAAAAGAACAACCTTCAGGAATAAGGATATATATATGTATGTATGTATATAAGGGAGTGAGAATTTGTTAGATGAGCAATGTTGATACAGATTAAAGTGGTCACTGGAACAATTAAGGTGGGATTAAAGTGAGTTAAATGACTTGGTCTTGTCCATGAACTCACAATTTGTACAGTACTGTAACCAGGGAAAGACTGTTGCACTCGTTTGCTGCATTTAATCACATTGGCGGAAGTCTCTTGAGAGAACTCATAATAGTAGAAAAATTCTTTAGCTCCTTAGGCTCATTGGTGGCAGAAGATTTTAGGTTGGCTGTTTGTTATACATTGAAAATGTTTGATCACACTAATTAAAGTGTGTAACTTCGTGAAGACAGGCACAGAGATTATAGCACAAAACCGACAAGAGTGTAGGCACCGCATCTCTTATGTATACACCTTTTAATCAGAGTTGGTCACAGGAAAACATGAGGAAATGCTCTCAAAAAAAAGATGATGCTGTCAAGAAAGAAGATAATTTATAAGCAGTGTTCTGTTCACTGCAGTGTCTGACCCTATTGAACTGCGGCATCCCATCTACCAGTCACAATCATGGTAAGAAGAAAGAAGATGGGGTACTAGCATGGTGTGAAGAACTGTGCTCTGTTTTTCCCTTTTTCTGGCACTGAGTAAAGCTTGGGAATGTCACGGATATTGATAGAAGAGAGAGAGAGAGAAAGTGAGAGAGAGAGGCAACAACTTGATACATAAACACAATCATGTCAAATATATGTAATAAAATCTTATGTAGTCAGTAAGATACACTAGCAACAGTTCAATACTGTATTGGTCTCAGGTCTGATTAAGACTTCAGTGGGAGACCACTGAGGATATCTGGACTGCGGACCAAACTGAGAAGTCAAAATGACATTTTGGAAGAAGGTAATTGCAAACCATTTACAGAGAGCTGCATGGACTTGTTCATGAGTTCACCAGAACTCATGTTTGAGTTAAAGGAGTCTTCATTTCACTAGTATAGGGTGATCTGGGTTCACGTTCCTTCTCAGTTCATGGCTGACTTTTTTGCCCATTATCTCACAGTCTGATCTAGCTTCAAGATTATTGAAGAAGTAGGTTGTTATGGAGGGAAGGAGAGACTCATGTGTTCTGCCTTTGAAAGCGGGATGTGAAAGTAAAAATAAGTAAAACTTGTTGTTGTCGTCATTATTATTACATTCATAGCACAACCTCGAAAAACTCAAAGTAATGCTGGTGGCGAACACTCTTTTTATCCTCACAACGTGAGTTTGAATTGTAACTTAATCCCCCTACAGCAGCTTGATCACTATACCGCACATCACAACACAGTCCTATTACACATCCCATAGTCAAATCTCTTCCATTCACAAGACTTGAATCTTCTGCCCAAAAAGAGCATGCTTGAACTAAAACCATTTTCTTGAAGAATGGGTGGCGATTGGTTATCATCCTGCCACTCTGAAGATGAATGCCTAAGATTTTAAAGTATGTTCAGCATTAAAGAGGCGAATCAGCTCAGAGTTGCAGTTTACAAATAAAAAAAAATGAAGTACAGCAAAGGAAAAGTGGCAGATGATGTTAAAAAAAATCTTCCAAGAATTGTAAGAAATGCATGACTGGACAAAGACTCATGCTACCTTAGAAGCAAGAGGGAAGCATTGTGGAGAGGGAAATGTTAAAACCATTGCCCACAAATGCTCACCTATAAATACCTCTTGAACTTTATTGACATTATAAGAGAAACACAGAGCTGATTGGGTGTGGGAGTTGTTATGTTATTTCAGTAATCTTATGAGTCAATCATTGAGTGGAGAACGAATATTAATATAATGTTAAGCACGTTATTACCATGCCACCTCCTTCCCCACTCCCAGGACTGTACAAAAGTCTGGCTTGGCAGTGCATTGTACAAAATTAGCTGCTATTATTAGTTGACAGAGTAAACAACAGCAACACACTTCTCCCCGAACAGTTTTAAAACACAACTTTACTCACTCACCTTAAGCCACTTATTTCCCCTTTGGAAAAAGCATCAGGGCCCATCTCTACCACGATCATTGGTCCTCTTGAATTAAAAACATACATAGTGTTTCTGTTGGGTTGCTTCAGGCGTACAATATTTTAGTTCATTCCTAGCCAACAGGAAGTCCACAGAATTGCTCTCTATGTTCCAGAATTTCCGCAAGATGAGTAGAGTGTGCTGTTCAAAGAAACAAGAAATAATGGCATTACATATGCAAAATGACAGGCTTGGGTTATTAGACTGAGTTTGAAAACTTGCGCTCTTGGTGGCTTTCTTTGCTACATGATTATTTTTTTTAGTTAGACCTATTTAATCCACTTCAGTACAAGTTCACAAAGCAATTTGAATGACTCACCTCCTCTCATTAAATTACAGTTCCAAGCAATTAAAGATTTAAGAACACTGCAGTCATAAAGTTGTGTTTTTAGCCAGCTAATAATAACAATAAGAACCCCAAAATGCCCTCCATCTGCCTGCCTTCTCTGAAACCACTGCTTATTTTTTTATCCTAGTATCAGATAATGTCCACCATAACTTCACACTTGAATATTGTTCGATATAAAAGAGTTGCTTCTACTCAAATGAGTGAAGCAACCCAAAACTGAAAAAGCATACTGTATACACAACATTTATCAAGAAGTATGCACCCACTCTCAAGAAAAAAGAGTTGTGATTATAGCACTCAAAGCACTTAACAGACATCATCTCAATCCAGCATTTTTTAAATCCCCATCTTGGATAATTAAATATTCATGGCACAGAAAATTTTTAACAAAGAAGATCTTATTTTCACAGGTTGGTCTCTTAGGCAGTCTGCTCACTCCCAATAGCTTTGGTGTTTCCTTTAAATTAATTCACACTGAGAGCCAATCATATAGTCGCTGCATTATGAATTAATTAGCCAAACTTATTTCATGATCAGTCAATAAATTCAGTGCCTCGTTAGTAACTAGCAAACATGTTCTTCCCCTTCAGAACCTAATTACGTTGAGCATCTTTGTTCTGAAATAATATAACAATTGTTTGGTTACAGTAAAGTAGACAGCCTGTTTCCTTAGAAAGACTACTCATGGTTTTAACCCTCTCAGAAAAATATCTCCAAAACATTTCCATGTTTAGCTGACCAAAGGAGGTCTGTTGCCAGAAATAAAAGATTCAGGAAAGCAAAACTGGAAGAGATTCAGAAATTTGTGAGAAGGAACAATCCCTAAGACCATAGTGGAATAGTAGAAGAAATTCAGGTAAGAACAAAGAAAACAACATATAAATTACACAAGTGATAACTTAGAAGAAATAACAATAACAGGATCAGTAACAGGCCAGCACTGAAGCAACCTATAAATTGACCCTCCAACAAGAAGAATGAAAAGAGAAAATTATGACATATGCAGAATTACCAGTAGATTGACAAACAATGGTAGCATTGAGAGTAGTGCCCCCAAAAGACCTGGTACCTGTACTGAAGGATGTGAATATGGTGCTTGCAAGGATTAAAATAGCATCTATCAAACAGACCAATCAGTTTGCCTACAGTACAGCACTGCTGGTTACTGAAGAATTCGGTATCAAAACTAGAAAACCAAAGGCAAAATTATATTCAATTCCAAAGAGAAAGGTCAGACTGGAGGCCGAGATTTTTAAAAATTTAACAACCAAGTAATTCAAAAAACACAAAAAAGCAAAAATTAAAAATATTAGGTTCAGAACAAGCATGAAAAAACATTGACTTAGTGGCAAAAAATATGAAGAAGCTTTGCAAATAACAAAACAACAAATAACCTGGGAAAATTTAACGCCGTGAGGCACGAATCATCCAATTTAAGCAAAATCAGCTATTTCAATCAGATCAGAGGCAATTCTGGTATAAATGTATAGATAGCGATAGAAATTCTTAAAATTAAAAACAGAAAGGAAAACACTCCAGTTTTGGAAAGATCTATGGGAAACAAAAAAGTCTGAATGTGCTTCCTTTATCTTCATGAGAATTAGGGAGACACTTGTCCGTGATGCTTACACATGCTGCATTCCTGCCACAGACTCAGTTCTCTTTTATCAGCCATTGTCTTGTCTTACATTGACTCTTCTTTCTGTCCCTCAAGGCCATTCCCTCTTCCCTCTACACATAAAGGGGCTCTCATGACAATAAATTCTGGGGGTCTTAAGAGGATGGCACATCATTGCTGCCTTGTGTGCCAAATAACTGAGTTGATTCTGGGATGTTACCACCTTGAAATAGGAAGGAGAATATCGCTGTTCGTCTTATTCAGGTATCAAAATGGCTTTAGCTGAGCTGACAAGAGGGCAAAGGGTTGAGGGATCCTAATTCCACATACGTTGAGCTCCAGCTACCGCGTGCACCAGGATACATCCTTCTAGAAGTTATCCTGAAAGCGGTGGAAGCAGCAGAAAAAGATGCCTAAATATTTATATCAAGCAGTCAATTTCTTGTAGCACAATGCACTCTTCCATTGCATATTGTAGTTAATTCCTCAAAAATGAACTCTTTAAAAAATATTATAACTAAGACAAGATATTAAAAAACTCTTGATATCCATCCATTGATCCCTCCAGTACAATATGTCTATTGTTTTACTGTCCAGAGGCCCTGCAAGAGAAGTAAAGCACACAAGCTAAATGACACTGTAAAATGCTACAAAATAAAGCATGCATCAATAGTGTAGCTCCTGCCACTGTTCCTCTCCTCTCAGGTAAGTTGAACATTACCACATGTCAGGTTAACATTTGAATTATTTACATAATTCATAACTTGCATCAAGATATGGCAAGCCAGACCCAATAGCCCATGAGTTGGTACTATCATTGGCAACAATGTAAGTTATTACTACCTACCTCATCTGGAGACCTGTTTTCTATATCACTATCCATGTTTACTGCAAGGTCGTTTCTACAAAGATTATTGAGCTTATTCTCAAGAATGTGAAATACCAATGCAACCAAAGTTTATTGTGTCATAGCCATCTAGAGCAGCGGCCTTCAACTTTTCGGGCACTAGGTACCGGTTCTGTGGAGAAAGGAGGGGCTGTGGCTTTGCATGCCGCCTGCATCCCACAGATGGGGCTTCGCTTGATTGTGTGGCCCAGTTGCTGGCATTCCGTAGACCAATACTGGTCCATAGACCGGGAGTGGGGGACCCCTATCTATAGAATAGAAGGAACATATCCTATTGTTCTGAGCCATCCAATTTCTCTCCTTTATAATCAAAGTAAAGGGATTGCATTCATCCAATCCAGGCATATTGGCTCAAGATTGCTAACATAAAGATGAAAAGGTCACTGAATGATCGTATTTCAATAGTATTCCTAGGACAGTGATGCCGAACTTATGGCACGTGTGCCACAGCGGGCACACAGATTCCTCTCTGTTGGCGTGCGAGCCATGTCTCCCCTGCATTGCCCCAGAGCTGAGCATGGTCAGAAAGGTGTAGCAGCACCAGGCAATGACATCATGAGACTTTGCACATGCTGAGAAAGAGAGTAGCTGTGCCGGGTGATGACATCATGGGGCCATGCACATACTGAGAAAGAGAGTAACCAGGTGATGATGTCATGAGCTGCAACTCATTAGTCGAGACTCATCCAGGCACTCGGTGTCTAAAAAATTAGCCATCACTGTCCTAGGATGTCCATTGTATCATAGAATTTCCTGCAGAGAGACAGGCTAACTTTCAGTTTCCTTTTTTCTCCATTGTCCAGAATCTCCAAAGTTGATGGTTGGCCTAATTGAGCATCCTAGAAGTTGTAGCTTGAATATCATTTCAGAAGAAAAGGTTGGCTCCCATTAACATGCTCATTTAAGCTATGTTTTTAGAATAAGGGCTAAAAGGATGAGGCATTTTTAGCCACCATCAACCTCCTTGCACTATGCAAACTAGAAGTGCCAGTAAAGGTGAACTGCAAGGTAAAGAACTTTTCTCCCCCTCATACCAGCTGAGTGGGAGGCCCACAAACATTAGATGCTTCCTTAGAAAAACATTTCACAATATTGGTGTTTTCCTTGACTCCATTTCCTAAAGACAGAATGTGATTGAGTTAGTTGCTGATCCACTTATCAAAATTCTGTGGATTTTCTACTGGGTTGCAAAAGGAAAGGCAGTTACTACCAACCAATCATTCATAGAGGAGTGGCTGCTGTGGTTTTTGCAAGAGAGATAAAGACGTTGAGAGAGGATGAAGAAGAGGAAGTGGAAATGATGAAGGAAAGAAGGAAGGAATGTAGTAGAGATGGAGAGAGAGGGAAAAGGAGGCAATAAATGAGGAGGGCAGATATACAGACTTATCTGCATCCCCTGATTAAATCTTCCCATATTATCAATCCTATTAGCAATTGGGAAAAAAAAACACACTCAACTATCAAATACTCTTTTGTCAAGTTCATGAGTTGGATCTACACAGGTAGTTATAATAAGCCACAGCTAAATCTGATAGTGTAGTCATTAAATGTAAATATCAACCCATTTGACAGCTGCCTAAAACAAAAAAGAGATTCTTTTCCATGAAGTTCCACATCTAGTTCTCTTTAACAAGATTTATTGAGCCAAAAGAGATGTGAACTACAAGCATTCCAGCAACTTAAGAGCCAATTTAGAATCAGTATATCCTTGAGTAAGGAATGCGGTGACTCAGCGGATAAGACGCTGCGCTTGTGGATTGGAAGGTCGGCAGTTAGAATGCCCAGCACCGCATAATGGCGTGAGCTCCCATTACTTGCCCCAACCTCTGCCAACCTAGCAGTTTGAAAGCATGTAAAAATGCAGAGACTTCTGATGAACAGCGCGACAGAGAAGCAGCAGACTCGCGAGGCTCCCCAGTTGAACAGCCTGACAGCAGGTGGAGCGGTCCGGTTCTATGCCTGGAGCCGAACCTAAGTTGCCTCGAACTGGCAACAAAGTGAGGAGATGTTCCACAGTCCTGGGGAAGGTGGCAACCACCCTGGGATTGGAGGGAAAAACTCCTCAAAAGGTCTGCCTGGCTATGCTGCGGGCTCTCAGAGTTTAGCAGCAGATGAACCAGAAGCAACAATGAAAGCAACTTGAAATCAAGCTGCAAAAAGGCAGATCAACATCTAGCCATCTGGGTGAGTTTGAAAATCCTACACCAAAAGACTATGCTACCTGATTAAGAAAGTTTAAAAAGAGTTAATACCCAAAAGAGGGGGGGAAAGGGCAATCGAAAATGGAAGGGATTAATTATAAAAGAAAAAGCTTTGGACTGAAATAAAAACTCTAGAATTGAATTGTCTTTCTATCCATATTAAAACTTAAAAATTATTGCTTGCTTAATATAAGACTGTGGAATTTGTAAGACTTTGCTGGACTTTGCTGGATTTATTTTAAAAAGAAAAAACTGGGTAATGAAGAGTAAGTGAACGGCTGACTCTGACCTTGAAGTGCAGCTGAGTGTATAAGGAAGTGAAACTCTCTTGACTTGCTGCTAAATATAGATAGAGGCAGTTACAAAAAAAATGACAACACAAATACTGAAATGTGTGAACGAAGGGATGATGACATTTATGAATTTGCAGAAAGCTAATATTAAAGAACTCCTACAAAAAATTAGATCAAAAATGTTCACAGAAGCCAAAGGGAAAAAACCTAAGCAAAGAATAGATAAATGATTGCAGCATGGAAGACAATTACGTTGACAAACTGGGAACAAAAGAAAGAAAGTAACAAGTTTATGGAGAGATGGTTTTACTCAAGAAAGGGAAACTAAACTACAAATTAAGAGCCAAAAGGAGGTTCAAAGGAAGGTGGAGGGTGTTTAAACAGAAACCATTAACCACCTTTATGAACGTTACAAGAAGCAAGAAAA
>JANHFO010003395.1:116203-128753 GCA_032468095.1 Pareas carinatus
GAAGTCCACCCGCCTTAAAGTTGTCAAGATTGGGAAACCCTGGTCTAGAACTACCTATAAGCAACTGCAAGTAAAAACTGCTACTTTGCTTCTCCTTTTAATTTTAATAAAGCACATTGCTCAACAGTTTCCCTATCAAGAAAATGTCTTCATGACAGAATCTGAGGAGAGCAACAAACAGCTGGATATCATCCCTCACACCTTCACCCCACCCCAAAAGTCTCATCTACCTTTGTCTCGCTACAAAGTATATGTCATTAAATACTATAGATTGCTTCACAACCTGTGGCGATAGGCTGGAAAAATCATTTTCTTCTTATCTTTCTATTCCAAAGACCGAGCTTGTTTTGCCAATGATACAATATTATGTTGCCTGGCAGTTTTGAGAAACTGAATCAAAACTGAACTGGGCCTCTGTAAATGGAAACGAAAGCCTGAAATAGTATGGTGCCTCTATTTTGAGTGATTTTCAGCTTCTAACAAAAAAAAAAGATCTCACATATATAATCTTTCCATATACAACACCCCAAACTGATCTGATTTGGCACTGGAAGAAATATTTGAAATATGTAAATTATTTCTGGGGAAGAGTTCTTTAAAAATGGGTCAGTTCATTCAGCTGATTCAAATTGACTTAATTTGTTCTCATAAAAAGGAGTTATTGTGGCTTTAAGTTCTGAGACGCTCTTACTTAGAGAGGAAAATGCTTAGCAAAATATATATTTTAGAGCATCTATGGAAATTCTGCTTCAAATCATGAATAAGAGCTTTTAAGATCAGAAGCTTTTCCAAAGTAGATGGATCCTCCTGGGTCTCTGACTCTTTAGTGAAATTCAGAATTAAAACAGTTCTTTGAAGTTCCTCAAAGATTGGAATGCTTACATCAGGATAGTTGCTGTTGTTTGCAGTAGCTGCAGCAATTTCTTGATCTGCATTATTTGAGACAAAAAAAGGTAACACATGGGAGATGAATTGTTTAGTTTTTTGATTATTTAAAATCCATAATTCCTTCCAAACAGATGTGAGTTCTTTGCCAACAAGGTTGGCCAGGAAAAACACAGCAATCAGGAACTATTCTCAGAGACGTATACTACAAGCAGGAATCACCAAAAGCAAGAGAGAATGACTTAAGCCTTGGTGGTTTATATGCTCTGGGTCCTGAGCTAATTAAGATAGGTGTGGCTCAGCTTGCTTCAGCCGGCCATGCAATTTGTAAAACAACCTGTAGGGTTACTTAAAAGGGATCACCACCCGTATAACCCTAACAGAGTACATGCCAGGATATCAACCACATTGAGAGAGGGACAGCACCTTCAAGTTCCTCAAATGGCTGAGCTTAGATCAACGTGTTTTAGACAACCGTCGTACTGGTGCTAACCTTCCCTTTTGGGGGAAAGGTTGTCAAGAAAGTTGTGAGACTGCAGTTGCAGAGAATCTGGGGGAAGCGGATTATCTAAAGCAGAGGTCCCCAACCCCCAGGCTGCAGATCAGTATCAGTCCACAGGACAGCATAAACCAGGCCACACAAACAAGCAAAGCCCCATCTGCGCAGACGCAGGATGCAGCACCATGTGAAACCACAGCCTCTCTGGTCTGCGGAAAAACCTCTCTCCATGGTCCTCAAAAGATTGGTGGTCACTGATCTAGACCTATTTCAGTAGAATTTAGTACAGAGGTAGCTTTGATCATGCTTGTTGATGAACTATAAAGGAGGCTGGATGGAGGTGGTTATCCATCCTTATGTTCCTTGATCTCTCAGCAGCCTTCAATAATGTTGATCAATGTTGGTTCTCTTCCTTCCTTCTTGTTGGTTGTAGTTGACGTTGTGTGGTATCCTACTAAATATCCTACTAAAAATCAATGACTATGAATATTAGGGCATCCTGGACATGAAAATTTTCCATTTATTCTAAATGGAAGACCATTTGATTATCATAGCTGTTGCTCAAGCATGTTGTTGGCAATGGAGCATTTGCACAACATCTCACCTTCCTGTATCAAGAGTCCCTTCATACAGTCACTTGTGGTCTAATCACAGCACAGCTTTGGTGTAATGTGTCCTAAATGGGGCTGACATTTAGAGCCACTTGGAAGCTTCCACTCGTCAAGAATGCAGCAGTGTGAGCAGCGATGAGTATTTCCTGGTATACCCGTGTGTCACCTCTACTCTGCAAGCTGCACTGGTGTAGCTGGTCCAATTAAAAATGCTGATCATTATAAATCCCCACATGGCATAGACCAAGCTATTTGAGGGACAGCCTAGCTATCATGTTTTCAGCCTATCCAGTATATTCCAGCAGAGTTCATACACTGAGTTCCTTCAATTAAATACACTCATCTATTGGGACCCAGAAAATGTACCTTCTCTGTCAAGGCATCTACTTTCTGGAATGAGATTCTCCTGAATACCATATGGCTTTCATCCTGTTGTCACGCTGGAAGATTTTAAAGAGTTGGTTGTTCTCCCATGTCTTTGATTGGAGGTCTTGTTGACTATGTTATTGCTTAGACGAGATCCCATCTTGTTTTTATTGTGGTTTCATTGTTGATTAAGTTGTAGATGTCCCAGAGTCAGTTTACACTCAAGCAGCACCTATATTGAATTATATACTAATATATAAACTGATCGGTATTTCCCTGACCATTAGCAGGGAAAGCTGTAGGTAGCATAAATGCAACTAAGGCCGGTAACCTCATTTATCTTGCTAAAACAGAAGAGGCTATCATGAATGGGTAGCAGAGGCCAATGCATATAATCCCACCAATTATGGAAGGCTGCAGGTTGTGGTACATAAAAACAGTAAATGATAGATTGAATTAATACATTAAATCAAAGAAATTAAAATAGGTACCATGATGTCTAAACCTCAGAGAAAGGAGAATAAAGGTAAAGGAAGGTGATCTGGGGTAAAGTAAATTTCTAGAATATATGTTCCGAAGTGAACTTGTAGGTTTAATTGTAAATGAAAGAGATAAATGTATGTTTATCTGTTTCTTGACAAAGAAAATTAAGTGAAGGATTTTAAATTACCAAAAAGCAAAAAATTAGAATAAGTAGATGAATGTATGTATTTTGAGAGAATATTTATTAAATATAGGGAAATTGGTATATATTTAAAGATGGGCAAGGACTGAAAGAATGGTAAATGGTAATGTGTGTAATTATTGTGGGAACGGAAGTCAAAAGAAGTGAAAATGGCTGTGTCTAAGAATATCCATTTGCATACTTTGTTTTATGGAATTAAGAATTGGATATGTCAGGAGAAACGGATAAGGAAATTGAGTACAGTGAGAATAAAATATTTTGGAAGTGTGTTACATAAAACAGGAACTGTAGTGTGCTAAATAAATGTGAGCTGAATACAAAAGTGAGCAAATTGTATGAAAAAAATACATTCAGGAGGTTTGTTCATGTAGAGTGAATGAATGAGGGTCAAAGTGCAAAGCAAAAATAGGAAGAAAGAGTGCATGGATCAAGAAGAATAACAAGGATGTTGTAGTTAGTTGGAATTGATGAGATTCTTGAAAAGGAGAGGTTTAAAAACAAGAGGTAACATTTGGAGCAATATTTGGACAGAGAGGAGAAAAAGATGTTTTGTCAGAATGCAAAGGTTACCGAGAAAATATAGTGAACAAGTTTGGTGCAAACCAATTTTAAATATTTTTTTTATATTGTTCTTATTTTAGGCTTTTAATTTATTTGACCTGCTTACATTTTCTCTGGCTCTGCATAAAGTTGCTTACCTCACAAGGGAACAACAGGATGGATATGTATGTATGTATCTTAAAATGCTTTAGACCAGTGGTTGTCAACTTTTTGAACCTCAGGGATCACTAAATTCATAATTTTAAATCCCATGGACCACTAATATGATTTTTTTTAAAAAATGATGAGAGAACTTCCATTTTATTAATATAAAAGGCACCTATTTAATATACCAAAATTAAAAAAGCTTATTTAATTATAACAAAATCATAAATACTTATTTAATCATAGCAAAATTATTAAAGTTAGTTTAATTATTACAAAATAATTGAAGCTTATTTAAGCATTGCACATTTTTAGTGTGATAGTTGCTCCTGCTTGAGAGATAGAGAGACAGACAGAGGGGGGGGCAGAGAGAGAGAGACAGAAATACACACAGAGAGAGAGACAGAAATATATAGAGAGAGAGAGATTGAAAGAAAGACAGAGAGAGACAGAGAGACAGAGAGAGAGAATGAGAGACAGATATATATATAGAGAGAGAGTTGGAAAGACAGACAGACAGACACACACACACAATGCTCTGGCACTCCACTCCCATCCGCTGCCCATGCTCCTCACAGCAGCAGACCACAGAAGAAGAAGTCAGAGCTGAAGAGAAGTCGGCTGAGCTGCAAGCTCTGGGGCTCGGAATTCACACGCCTTTAACCAGCTGTGAGGTGCTTCGGAAGCTCTTTCAGTAGCCGGTGCAGGTGAATTCTGAGCCCTGGAGGCAGCCCAGCCTCGTGTGCCTCGCTGTCTCTGCCATCCCCAGGAGCAGGAACTATACAACTATACAAAAACATTCAAATAATCTCCAGATTTTATTGCGGGTCACCAAAAAAATTTTGCAGCCCACTGGTGGGCCGAAGCCCACAGGTTGGAAACCACAGCTGTAGACCACTTGTTTATATAAGCAAAATAATCCTATATTTCTTGGTTTTTGAAGTCAATTAACACTAGCTGTATCATATGAAGATCTGGGCTTTCAAAAAACTAATAGTCCTCAACCTACAGCCACAATTGTGCACAAAATTTCTATTGTTAAGTGAGACATTTGTTAAATGAGTTTTGCCCTATTTTACAACCTTCCTTGCCACAGTTGTTAAATGAATCACTGCAGTTGATAAGTTAGTCACCCGGTTGTTAAGTGAATCTGGCTTCCCCATTGACTTTGCTTGTGAGAAGGTTACAGAAGGGAGTCACATGACCCCAGGGCACAGCAACGATCAGAAATAAGAGCTAGTTGCCAAGCATCTGAATTTTTTGATCATATGATCACGGGGATGCTATATAGGTCATAACTGTAAAATAAGTCACATTTTCCAGTGCTGTTGTAACTTTGAACAATCACTAAACAAACTCTTATAAGTTGAGGGCTACCTGTAAGCTTACAGCTACAAGTACTATAGAGTTCCATTGCAGGACACACAGTAGGAAAACAAGTTCAAACAAGTTGAGATTTTCTTGACTGATTATGTGCTATTAAGTCATTTTTCATTCCTAGTGCTTAGGCAGATAGAGTTTCTCCATGTCAATCTGTCCTTAACTTGATTTTTCAGGTCTTCCAACGGTGCACTCATCACCAATATAACAGAGTCTATCCATCTGGCTGCTAGTCACCCCCTTTTCCCCTTTCCTTCCACCTTTCTCAGTGTAAGAAGAGATCAGATACACACACCCATCTACCATTTTCTTCACCCCAAAATTCCAAGAGACCAACTCAAAATTCAGGGAAGCAGCCTAAAAAAGCCTTCGAAAGAAAAAAATACAGACTCTGTTTTCTTCTTCTTCACTCAGCTGAAGGAATTAGCTGCAGGCAATAGCCGGTCAGTTTAAACAATGTTGCAAGAAGCCCATTAACATAGCAATGGAAAATAGCAACTGCCGGTTGGCCTATTCAGAAACAAATGTTGCCAGCAAAAATGATCAGAATAAACCAAAGTTAAATAATTTGAACCAGGAGGCCAAATAGACAAATCCAGAAGATAATAGCATTAAAAATCTGCATTCCCCCCACCCCATCCTGCAGGCAGGACAAGACTCTTAAGACACAAATAGGATTAAAGCCCTCACATTGCAACACATTGCACAACACAGCTCCAGATCTGAAAATCAATGACGCAAAACCATCTACTCTTCCACAAGGTGTGAGCTCACCCTGAACTGAACTGCTGTTTGTCACTTTTCGCTTCTGCCAGTAAAATGGCTTCTTTCTCAGCTGCTGGCTTCGTTTCAACCCTAAAAGGGTACCGGTCTACCAGAGCTGAAAGCAGAACCGTCTTAACAGGGCTAAAAATGCCTTGGTCTACCTGCCTGGGAACCCGAATTCAAAGAAACTTCTATCATCAGCATCGGAGACTTTATCAGAGAGTAAAACTGGATGTTCACATAATGTGTCCAAAATAGGATAGTTTAAGTTTTTGGCTTGCCTGAGAACTCTGGATTTTCTGGATTTTCTAGGCTACTGAGAAAAAAACTTAGCAACTCTGTTTGACCCAATTTTGAATATTGTATTTGAGAAAAATTGGAGAACAAAGGAAGTGTCAGACAATCAGAAGAGGGCAAGGGTTGTTCCTATCTTCCAAAACAGGAAACATTAGGATTCAGGGAACTGCAGACCAATCCGTTTGATATCAATACCCTGGCAGGATTTTGAAGACAATCTTAAATGGAATAATCTGCAAATACTCAGAAAACAATGCAGTAATTACTGGAAGTCCAGATTAATTTTAGCCAAAAGGGTATCTTATTGTTAGATGGAATAATTACTTCAGTGCTCGTTGCAAATATTATTTTTTTTATCAATCTGGTTGCACCCACCCACATTCTTGAGTTCCTCCATGAATGCTCCTAGTAGGTCGGCAGATTTTTTGCAATCCATATCTGATAGCTCTAATCTACAGTTAAAATACAGAGATACAGAGATAAGATTAGACAAAGTGAATGAAATGCAGGTGATGCAGTCATGGATAGTTATCCATAGACAGTGGCTGTTCACAAAATGGTTGCAGGGAAGGACGATAACACTGTGACAAAAATATATGACTGGTTATCTCTATCTTAACATCGGCCATTGAGACACCTGATATTGCTTGCAAATGGAGGCCAGACCCAGTATAGATTGTAGAAATATATGTCACTAATCAGAGAGGCCTTTTTTAGAGTAAAAAGTTTGTCCAATGATATATTTTGTTGTCATTATGGACTTACTGATAAGGTAACACACTGTTAACTTTTGTGCTTTAGAATTTTTGTGCTTTAGAATGTCAGTGCTTCTTATCCTACCAGAATAATTTTGACTTGAACCTGCCAGGAAAGTACCTATTTCATTTAATACAAGGTATATAGATTCTTACTTTAAGACAGAAATTTAAAAGTGGGGAGAAAAACCTCAGACCCCCCCCAAAAAGTGAAGTATTTGTTTAACATCATCATATGGCTTTAGAAACCATCAGTTCTTTGGATTCAGTTGTAGAGCAATTATGTGTCCTCATTGGCAGGAGCAAATGCCAGAGGAGAAAACTCACATACGATCTCTCTCTTTGGCACAGTTTTTATGAAATCATTAAAAGTGGTTCTGGGGAATCACTTCACTCAAGCCCATACAGAGATAAACAGTGTCCTCCGCCAAAAAAAAGCATCAGGATCCACAGAGAATACAAGGACCAACAGGCAATGTATCAGAAAAGAAACAAAGATGAGATTTGTGGCAAGCATCAGGGAAATCAGGAGATCTAGGCAGTTCAAATGTGTATAAGGATTTGTTGTAAGGTTAAGTTCTCTACAAAAATCTGAACTCCTAATGGTCAAGGTAAATTAGAAGGAATTAAGAATAGAAAGGAATTCAAGGTGGGCTGGACTTAGATCTCTTGTGAATGTGCAGGGACTCATGAGTGATGATGGTTTGACCCCTCCCTCAAACTCAACTTGATCATCTCCTATAATTTGGTAGTTTCAGCATTTGAAGACTAAGGAAAGAGAGGAGCAGAAAGGAACTATTGCAACAGATTGTTTTCTACTGCACCTAAACTTCATTAAACCAGAGAAACTGAGCCAGCATCTGTAGAAATGGAGTACTAATAGCTCAGGGACTGTGGTGCTCATGCACGCATTTCTATTGTTCTTTTTGTTTTGTTTTTTTCCGCCCAGTATTTGGATTCAGTAGAGCTTCTACTTTTCCAGCCTCAGATATGTTGTTATTTATTTATTTATCATATGGCACATTCACATCGTGTTTTGATAAAGATGCAAGAGGTAAAAATACAAAGTATGAAATGTAAAATCTATAATATTATAAATATATGTCTAGATTACAGATATCATTTTGATCAGCTCAGTGCGATATGGACAACATTGCTTCATTTGTCACAACCAGGAAATCAGCAAATTCTCCATTATAGGTTCTATTCTGGCACTCTGACCCTATATGTTGAATAGTTTGTTTTTTGGCCCCACCGTCACAATTCAGTGATGAGTTTGATGCTGTTGCTCCCAAGGACATGGACAGGATTCTGGGGCTACTTAAGGCAACCACTGGACCCGTGCCTCTCCTGTTTGGTGCTGGCCTCCCGGGAGGTGACACGAGGCTGGCTCCAGGGTATTGTGAATACCTCTTTGGTGGAAGGCATCATTCCGGTCACCTTGAAGGAGGCAGTGGTGCGGCCCCTTCTCAAGAAGCCTTCACTGAACCCAGCTGTTTTAAGTAATTATCGTCCCATCTCCAACCTTCCTTTCGTGGCGAAGGTTGTAGAGAGTGTGGTTGCGCGACAGTTCCCCCGACACCTGAATGAAACAGTCTATCTAGATTCAGTCCAGCTTCAGGCCTGGGTACAGCATGGAGACGGCATTGGTCACGTTGGTGGATGATCTCTGGATGGCCCAGGATAGGAGTCGTTCCTCTATCCTGGTCCTATTAGACCTCTCAGTGGCTTTTGATACCATCGACCATGGTATCATGCTACGCTGGTTGAGGTAGTTGGGAGTGGGAGGCACCATCTTTCGGTGGTTCTCCTCCTACCTCTCTGACCAGTCGCAGACAGTGTTGACAGGGGGGCAGAGGTCCTGCTGTGGTGCCTCACTTGTGGGGTGCCACAGGGGTTGGTCCTCTCATCTCTCCTGTTCAAGAGCTATATGAAGCCGCTGGGTGAGATCATCCGTGGCTTTGGGGTGGAGTACCATCACTACGTTGATGATACTCAGTTGTACATCTCCACCCCAGGTCATCTCAACGATGCTGTCGAGGTGATGTCCCAGTGTCTGGAGGCCTTGCAGATCTGGATGGGGCACAACAGACTCAAGCTCAATCCCTCTAAGACCGAGTGGCTGTGGCTGCCAGCGTTCCGATATAGCCAGCTTCTTCCATCGCTGGCTATTGGGGGTGAAACCCTGGCCCCAACGGAAAGGGTCCGCAACTTGAATGTCCTCCTGGATGCATGGCTGTCCTTAGCAGATCATGTGGCAGCTGTCACCAGGGGGGCCTTCTACCAGTGAGCTTCTGGGTGTGCTTCAAGGTGCTTGTGATGATCTTTAAAGCGCTCCATGGCTTAAGACCCAGTTATTTACAAGGTGCATTCTGCCAGCAAATACCTCCCACCGACCAGTACGCTCCCACAGAGAGGGCCGCCTCAGAGTGCAGTCAGCCAAACAATGTCGGCTGGCGACCCCCTTCTTTGTGGCAGTTCCCACCCTCTGGAATGACCTTCCCTCAGAGATTCGTGTTATCTCAGACCTCCGTGCTTTCTGCCCTGCCATAAAAACCTACCTCTTTATCCAGGCTGGTTTGGCCTAATCACACCTTTCCTCGCTTTTAATATGCTATTAATTTTAAACATTTTAAATTTTAGACCCGGCCTAAATTGGTTTTATATTGCAGTTTTAAAATTTAGTCACAGAAATTAGATTATTTTAAATTATTTCTTAAAATGTGTTTGTTATGTCTTGTGTGTTTTTAAATGGCTGTACACTGCCCTGGGTTCCTTCGGGGAGAAGGGCAGTATAAAAATGTAAATAAATAAATAAATAAAATTGTGCCAAATGTAAAGTTTGGTGGACGGGGGGATTATGGTGTGGGGTTGTTTTTCAGAGATTTGGATTCACCCCTTAGTTCCAGTGAAACTGTTAATGCTTCAGTATACCAAGACATTTGGGACAATTTCATGCTCCCAACTTATGGAAACAGTTTGAGGATGGCTCCTTCATGTTCCAACACGACTGCACGCCAGTGCACAAAGCAAAGTCCATAAAGACATGGATGAGTGACATTAGTGTGGAGGAACTTGACTGGCCTGCACAGAGTCCTGACCTCAATCTAATAGAACAATTTTGGGATGAATTAGAGCAGAGACTGCAATTCAGGCCTTTCTATCCAACCTGGTCTCACAAATGCGCTTCTGGAAGAATGGTCAGAAATTCCCAAAGACACACTCCTAAACCTTGTGGTCAGTCCTCCCAGAAAAGTTGAAGCTGTTCTAGCTGGAAAGGGTAGGCCAACTCTATATTAAACCCCACAGACTAGGATGTATTAAAGTTCATGCACGAAGGCAGGTGACCCAGTATTTTTGGCAATATAGAAAATAAATGAGTTCTATAAATGTAATATACGTGTTCCTTTAAAGGGGAGAATTTTTTTTAAAATGTGCAATGTAAGGAATATTTTACAGAATACATAAATTGGATAAAGAAGTGAAAACCAGCAAAATAACTTCATTTTAAAATAAAATCTGTATCCAAAGAACATCTTCAATTTGATTGTAAATAAATTAAATACTGGCCATTTTTACCAGAAACATTGTAAGACTCTTTTTGCTCACAAAAAAATAATAATCATAGTATAGCCTTACAAAATTGTAGGCATTTTTTCCAAGAACTATTCTCCAAACAATTTTTAAATACTTTGGATTAAAGTCTGAAGATAAATGTTTGACCTATGACTAGATGCCTATTTGCTAAACTAAAAGGATGTTTAGAAAACATTTGAACAATATTAAAGTATGTGAACTCTGGCTTGTTTACTAATAACATATACTAACAAATGGGATGCACTAACTAATATGTACAAAGCTAAACAAAATTTGGTAATACTTTGAAGAACTATTTTAAAATGTTCCCTATGGGTATAAATATTTGCATTATTGGTGATCTGATTGTACCACTCAACATTGCTTAAAAGCTGCTTTTGACATTTGTTCTAATATTGGTTTAAACAGAATTAATGCTCTACACAATTAATATTTAATACTATTTACAAAATTATTCAGCTTTTTGATTCCTCCTGATACAATTCTCCTAACTGGTTTTATTTTAAATGTTTGTTGTTGGGATTTTATTTTATCACTGTAAGCCATGTGTGATCATTAGAGGAAGATGATGAACAGAATAAAAATTTATCAATAGTATTAAATAGTAGTGGCAACAGCAAAAATGGAAAACAAAGGCATGTCATTGATTGCACAGAAGGGATGAAGGTTACCCTCACCAAATATTTTATGTCCCAACGCTGGATTATTTTAGCAATATTTCTAGTGCAGAACATTCCATGGATGAAAAAAAAATAGTGAGAACAGCTTGCCTCCAAAAGTTGTGGGTACTCCATCATTGAAGATTTTACAGAAGAGATTGAATAGCCATTTGTCTGAAATTGAATAAGGAGGTTGGACTAGAAGACCTCCAAGGATCCTTCCAACTCTGTTATTCTGTGATTCTTCCAAAGGGATTTTCTACCTTTTATATAAATATGAATAATATTCATAAAAAGACTTCTGAATACTTGCATTATCTACTAGCGTTATATTACCTTCTTCAATCTTTAATAATATTTCCTTTTCTATGTTTTCTCAGTTTTTAGGCCAACCATGTGGTTTATTGGCAAATTCTAAAATTTTCTGATTCACATAGTTGAATTTGGTAATTAACATCAATAGTTGATGATGTAAGTTTAATTTAATGTAAAATAGCAGAATCTTTCTGTAGTTTGTCTTCTTTTCTTTTAATTTGCTTGAAACTAGTCTGCATGGTAAATTATCTTGAATTTCCATTTTTCTGACTCCAAGAATTTTTTGATGCCAAATAAAAAAAAGATTTTAATAGATTACCTTGATTAGCTTTACTTTTTTACTAGATATTCACTTAAGTTGGAGAAGAGGTTCTTCATTCCAAGCCGCCAATACACAAATCTGATATAAAAACAGAGACAGTTGGCTGTGTTTTTAAAAAAATTATTTAACATCATGTGATATTTATAATCCAACAATAATTGATTTAATCCCTTCCATTTCTACTTCCACAGCTACATACCTTCTTCCCTTTACAAATCTAAATGAGTAAATGGGATCAATATATGATACTTCATAATGTGTATTAATAGATATCAATACTTTATCTCTAAGGAATATTAATTGTTTTGTATAATATTCTATTATATAATTTTGGAGATAACCATAAGCAGTTACGGAAAACTGCATACATACCAAGGCTAAGAAGAGAGTGAACATGTGTTAGGCAGAAAAGTTCCTTGGAAGCTTACTGTTAAAATAAAATAAGAGAGATGTAACTATAGAAATGTAAGAGGAGTGGGGTCAATAGATCCTTGGCCCCCTCATTCCTGTTAAATATTATGCAATTAGAAGTGGCTGTTACAAGCCAATTTTGCCCAATCATTTCCACAATAAAGTTAGGGTACTATATTCCTAGGATGATGATGATGATGCTGATGCTGATGCTGATGCTGATGATGATGATGATGATGATGATCATCATCATCATCATCATCATCATCATCATCATCATCATCATCATCATCATCAT
>JANHFO010003397.1:27608-44979 GCA_032468095.1 Pareas carinatus
CAAACTCAAAGTGAATCGCTCCAGACTCGATTGCAGAAAATATGACTTTAGCAACAGAGTGGTCAATGCCTGGAACTCACTCCCTGACGCTGTTGCTGCATCCTCAAACCCCCCAAATCTTTAACCTTAAACTCTCTGCCGTGGACCTCACTCCATACCTAAGAGGTCGGTAAGGGGGCCGTGCATAAGTGCACTTGCGGGCCTTCCGTCCCTTTCCTGCGGTCCCCATGTGTTCTTACTCATTCATTATGCATATGCTTATGCCTGTTTATACCTGTATTAGATGGCATGTTCCTACTTATATTTGCTTTTCTCATATATGCTTGACTAAAATAAATAAATAGAATCCGTTTCTTGGATTTTAAAAAGGAAAAATGTGACGAAACCTATACAGGTAGTCAACTTATGACCGCCACTGAGGCCAAGCTTTTTTTTACGAAGAGAAACATTCATTAAGTCAGTTTAGCCCCATTTCATGACCTTTATTCTCACGGTTGTTAAGTGAATCATTGCAGATGTTAAAGTAATAACATGGCCGTTAAGTGAATCTGACTTCCCCCGTTGACTTGGCTTGTCAGAAAGTTGCAAAAGGGGATCACCTGAGCCTGGGGCAATAGGAGTCCGTCGCTCAGGGTCTGAATGCGAATCACGTGGCCGCGGGGATGCTACAGGGGTCGCAAGTGTGAAAAATGGGCATTAAGTCACTTTTTTTCAGCGCTGTTGTAACTTCAAACCGTCACTCAATGAACTAGTCAAGGGCTACCTGTATATCCTCCCACAGTACATATATTTACATATTCAATTTTTTCTTGTTTTCTGATATGTTGATAGATAGTCTTTGACGGATGGCCACAATGGAACTCAAAATTTCTGTGGCTAAGCAAGACAGCTTATTATGGGACTTTGGGTCCATTTTGCAATCTTTCTTGCCATCATTGTAAAGTGAATCACAGCAATTGTTAAGTTAATAACACGATTCTTAAGTGAATCTGGCTTCCCCATGGAACCAGTCGCCTTGCATCCAAAATTTGATCACTTGACCATGGGGGATGTTGCAATGGTTAAAAGTATGAAAAATGGTCCTAAGTCACATTTGTCTGTGCCGTTTTAACTTCAAAATGGTCACTAAAAAAATGGTTGTAAATTGAAAACTCTCTGTATCTTATCCTAATTCTGATCGATTCTTGATGACAATCGCAATATAAAAGTAAGGCAATAGAATAGAATAAAATAAGGAATACAAAAAACTCAGCGAATTACAGTAAGTCACTTCTTGTTGATTACACCTAATACGTCCATGACAGGATGAATGGACTTTATGATTATGAAGGTATCTTATGATTGTAATCACAGTTTGTTTATTGTATGTAGGTGGGTATTGAGCGTGGACATCGGTGACAAATTCCTTGTGTGTCCGGACACACTTGGCCAATAAATTCTATTCTATTCTGTTCTATTCTATTCTATTCTATTCTATTCTATTCTATTCTATTCTATTCTATTATCTAACGTGGGTGGAAATCTAGTCTCAACTCAAATTTTGAAGGAGAAACAAACTTCAGCTCTACTTAAAATACACTCATATTATGCTATGGGATAAATTAGTAGAGTCACAAAGTATTAGACTTAAAATGGGTCTGGGGAACAATTGAACAGTGAAGAATCTCTGAAAAAAGAAATGACATACAGCTCAACATCAATCCTAGGGCATTTAAAAAGGGACTACTATTTTCAATATGGATTGGCCATTTTTATAGTGGGTATGGCACACCTAAAACTGCAGGAAGTTCCTTCTCTTAGTTACGTAAACAGAAGCATGAATTGGTTTCAGCACAGCTATTCTGATCATCAATAATAAAAAACACTGAAAAAAATGGACTGAAAATCTATTTTAAGCTCATCCAATCTTAGAATTTATTAAGATACAATTCACTTCCCTATCCAAAGATCAAGAGGTAACTGGACTTTCTTTATTTTTCCTTGAAGATGTTTCACTTTTCATCCAAGAAATTTTACCCAAGAAGTGATAAATTATGATCATGATCATAATTTATCACTTGCAGCTTATAATGGACATTGAGAGACTGTGCACCGGAGACAAATTTCTTTTGTGTCCAATCACACTTGGCCTATAAAGGTTTCTGTTTCTATTCTATTCTATTCTATTCTATTCTATTCTATTCTATTCTATTCTATTCTATTCTATTCTACATTCTGTTATCTCTACTCTACTCTATTCTATTCTACAATCTGATGTCTTCCATTCCATTCCTTTCTCTTCTATTCTGAAGTTCTGAAGCTGCTCCTTGGATTAGAAGCGAAACGTCTTCAAGGAAAAACAAAGAAAGTCCAGTTGCCTCTTGAAAAAGCAACTTTGGGGACAGCCATGAACTGGGTGACTCTGGAGAATCTCCACAGACAATCCCCCTTTTTCTTAATAACTAAAACTGGAACCGTTACATTCATGTACTGTATGTTTATATTTTTTCCTACTGAAGCTAGGTAGGCCTTTTCATAGGGGATGAAATCACGTATCTGGCCACTGAAGTGAGTCAGTGCATCCCAACAACAACAACAAAACAAATCCCAACCCTGTTCTGTGAATGGTTGTTGAAATCCATCCCTTCACTAACACCTTTTCCTCTTAGCTCATTTCAGAAGGAGGCAGCTAATAGCTTCTAAGAGTCATTTAAAGAGAAAGAGCGAAGCGTATGGTGAGGGCGGGAAGATTTGATCATACCCAGATTTATGTGTATCAGAAAATTACTACTTTAGTTCTCTCAAGAACGGTGCCCTATTTTAGGAAGAGAATCTCTCCAATGCAGAAAAAAGAGGATTGATTTTTTTTCCAGAAACATCAGCAGTTTTCTAAAGGAGCAATATGTTTAGCACTTTCTAATGGAAATGAATGGGTGATGATCAGAATACCTTATACTTGATGGATTTATTGATTCACATCTGTTCTCTTGAGACTATAAATTATATAAAAAAAGAGACTTCTGTAGGGTAAAGTCACAGGAAGGCTGGCTCATCGCTTTCACCGCAACCTCACTGAAGCATTATTTAATGTCACATCTCCTTCAGGAGAAACATCAATGAATGCCCAAACAGGAAGAATAACTTTCGGTTATTAATAACTGTCTCTCTCTGGTACTATTTAGGACAGGGGTGAACCACCTTGGAAACTTTAAGATTTGTAGACTTCAACTCCCAGAATTCCCCTGCCAAGGCTGGCTGAAGAATTCTGGCAGTTGAAGTCTACACGTCTTGACGTTGCCAAGGTTGGAGACTTCTGATTTAGGCTATGATGCCAAGTCCTAATAAATCAGATTTTGGGTTATTATTTCTTCTACTGCCACCCTAGATGCTCTTTAACTGGACTTTAGGTTTCCTGGATGGTCCAGATCAAGATGGACCACCATTCTGGCTTCATGAAAACTGGAATATGAAATCATGATTGGTTGTGGATTGGTTGGGCTTATATCACACCTTTTCTCTAGCTGGCGTGAGAAACTTTCAAAAGATTGTTGGATGACAGCATAGGCCAGGGTTCCCAAGCTTAATTTCATCGCGGCCCACTGTGACTGCTGCCATGGCCGCTGCGGGCCATACTCACCACCTCCTCCCTCCGCGACTCCTCCACAAGCATCGCTGAGCCCCCTTTGGCCATCACTGACACCCCCAATGCCCCCTCGGCCTCCTGTGACTCCCCCCATGCCCATCGCTGATGCCCCTGGGACCCCCACAGGATTCCTGTGTTCCCTCATGCCTAATGCTGATACCCTCAGGGCCTCTTGCAATGCCCCTGTGCTCATCGCCAATGTCCCCGGGGGTCCCCACGACCTCTGCCAACACCTCCCCAGCCCTTGTGCAGCCTCCGCCGATGCCTTCACGATTCTATTGCAGTTATCACCGCCCCCCCTCTCGTGCACCAGTCACCTTCTGCCCACAGCCTCCTGCTGCCTCCCCCCTACGATCACCAAGCCCCACTACCTGTGCTGCCACTGCCGCCACCTCTGGGAGCACTTTGCTCACCTTCAGGGTGGCCTGGCGGCTCGGATCCAAGCAGGCCATGGGCCAGATCTGGCTGGTGGGCCTTGTGTTTGACACCTGTGGAGTAGGCTAATAATATCACCCAGGAAGTTTGCTGGACTGAAAGTGGATAGAAACTTGGATCTCACAGTTTTGGAATAACATTAAGCACAGTAGATTGGCCTTTTATTTAAATTCTGGCAGCCACTCCAGATTTAGATAATGCAATAAGCGTAAAACCACAGTCAGTGGGTAACTAAGCACAAACCCATGAATTGAGATGTTTGCTGGGTACGCATAGCTGCAGCGGATGTTACTTGCTCGTAAATTTTATCCTCCCATCGTCCACCAGAGCGGTTGAACGTTGAGCAGAAGTGACAAAGTTTCCACTAAGCTATCATCTACATCATCATGAATGTGTCAGCTCCGATTTGCTTCCCTTCCTCGCCTACTCACTGCAGACAGTCAGGTAGCTGCCTATGATTGACTTTTTGCGAGGGGTTTGATGTGGGAAACTCTTGCTCGAAACATGTCAGAGTGATGGCCAGCGGGCATGGTAGATGTGCTGTCTTTCTTGGAGCAACAGACCAAAGAGGGAAGGGAAAAACAATAATAAAAAAGCATCTCAATGCCCAGCAAAGCAGGAAAGGAGTCAAGAATTCCTCTGCGGTTCAGTTTTTAATATTTTAAAAAAAGGAACAAAGAATTGGAAACTCCAATCTTAGCCTGCTCGGGGAGCTCTTGAAAGCCACGTTCAAAACTTGCATTCACAACATTGCCCGTGTTTTTCCTAATGATTCATCCAGGGTCCAGTCAACAGACTTCTCTCCTATTTGCTGTGCTTCATGCTTTCATTTCAACCCTCAGAGCAGGGAAAGACACACCAAACTTTGAGATGAGTATCGCAACCTAGAATGGCTCTCTGTTCTTAGCACCTGTCTTTCCTGTAAGTACGAGGGCAATTCGGGGAAAAGAAATCCCTCCGTTTGGCTATCCATGACAG
This sequence comes from Pareas carinatus, assembly GCA_032468095.1. Taxonomy (NCBI): domain Eukaryota; kingdom Metazoa; phylum Chordata; class Lepidosauria; order Squamata; family Pareidae; genus Pareas; species Pareas carinatus. The sequence continues at coordinate 32,644 of JANHFO010003397.1, forward strand.
ACCCTCGCAGATGCAGAACTTTTATTATACACAATTAGAAAACTACAACATGACGTGACTTTTCAAAATTATCACCATTCCAATGGAGGCGCTTGTCAGAACATCTTGCAAGGTTTGAAATTCCTCCTGCAAAGAAATCTCCCTTCTGGGAAGGAAGCCAGAAGAGACGGAAGTCACTCAGTGCCAAATCTGGACTATCGGGGGTGGGTGGGGGAATGATCCAAAACATCTCAATGCTGGAACTGCTCCAAAAGTTCTTGGGTGCATCTAGCAGTGTACGAGCAAGCATTGTCGTGCACCAACATCACACCGGATGTTAGCATGCCTTAACGCTTGCGTCACACCACTTCAACGAAGACCATGTGCTTTACGATGTTGTTCCAGGGTGGCTTCCTGTCTAGGAGGGAGATTTCTTTGCAGGAGGAATTTCAAACCTTGCAAGACATTCTGACAACGGCCTCCATTGGAATGGCAATGATGTCAAAACGTCATGTCATGTTGTAATTTTCTAATGTGTATCATAAAAGTTCTGTATCTGAGAGTGTCTGTCATGGATAACCAAATGGAGGTTTTTTTTCCCGAATTGTCCTCATAGTTCATGGAATCAGCGTTGCACGCAAGTCAAGTAAAGTCCTTCCAAGCATCCTAAGCAAACCAAGAGACCAGCATCTCCCGGAGAAAACATAGGAGTCATCTACAGTAGACATTTTCAACCTTTTTCAAGCTGGGGACCCCAAAACAGGTCGTTGCTCCATGGAGGACCCCATTCTCACAAATTCAACTCATTACTAATCAACACTTCATGTATATTACTTTTTCCAAATTTTTCTTGACCTGTCTGTGGATCCAGCCCCCCCCCCCGGGCAACTTGCCACAGACGTCCCCCAAGGGGGGCCCACAGATGGACCCTGGGTTGTAAACCTCTGATTTACAACACACAATGTAAGAACTGCAACAATCACTTTGTAAGGCAGAAGACTGGCAGAACGCACGCATGAGCGTCAATTCGTGGTCAGAAGACACAATGGCAATTCTTTAATTTCACAACATAAAGACAGATTTATTCATATTTTCACAATTGAGGAAATGTGACCATCCTAGATCGAGCCAAGTGCAGAAACGGCAGGGAATTTCTAGAAGCCTGGCACTCTGACAAATTAGCCATCCACAGACACATAGACATGAATGACATCTACAGACTATGCAAAAGAGACAATGCAAAAGAGGTCAAAGAGGAACAAAAAAGACCCTAGCACTTCCCCACCAGCAATTAACACCCAGATCAGTATAGAATAACCCCGAGGTTAACACAAGACCAACAATCAAATAAATAACACCTCAATCAAGAAACTGCCAAAGAAGACAAGAGCAAACAGCCTAGCCAAAGAATTTCTAAGACCGCCCCACCAACAGTGACAGGGCCAGCCCCCAGAATGCACACTGACAGCAAACAGCACCTCTTACAAGCACAGATGATGTTACCTAGTTTGGGTCATGAAACAGCTGCAAGAAAACAAGCATGCTCAGAGTGCACCATGAACCCCACCTTTCAATCTTGAGCTACAAGTACTCTCCTTTGTGGGTATAAATAGTTCCTATTTAAAAAGTAGTTGTCCATTGATAATTAGGCGTGATCAAATGAAAATCAAAGCTTGGTTCACCAGGGATAAACTTTTCCAGAATTCCTTCAGTGGAACAATTGGCCCTAGTGGGCCTGTGACTCTTTTTGTGCTTCACATAAGCATTGACCCAAAGAGAGCCAATGGCACCAGTAGGGAGAACCCAGTATCTTTCCTGGAAGACCCACCGCGTTCAGTTTATGATTTCCCAAAACTTTAGGCTCAATCAGCCTTGCCATTTTCCTGCCCTTGTGAATCTTCCCTGATTGCTATCCAAGCCAGGCTATGGTTCCGTAAAAGTGCAATGAAGTGTGACACAGAAGAAAATGTGAGCTCCCGGTTCAAGCAGCTTCAACCTCTGAAAGCATGACAGAAAAGGGCCTTTTATCGTGGACCTTGGACCAAGGGTGCAGTAGAAATCCATTTTGATCTGTCTCTGAGGACAAGCTCACATTGTCTAATGGAGGCCGGAAGTAGGTTGGTATCAGAATCAGAATCAGAATTTATTGGCCATGGGTGTCTGGACACACAAGGAATTTGTCTCCAGTGTATATACTCTATGCCTACATCCATACAATAGACAAACTGTGATTACAATCATCAGATACATTCATCATCGTAAAGTACAATCATCTTATCATTTATATATAAGCTGCAATCAACAAACCACAATCTTAATCATGAATACAATCACAATAATAAAGTCCATTCATCATGTCATCTTGTAATGAAGCACAATCATATCACAAAACGCCTTCCTCATTAACAATGTGGTGTAAGTTAGTTGTCTAGCAGGTTGATGGCATGAGGGAAAAAACTGTCCTTGTGTCTAGTTGTTTTGATTTGCAATGCCCTGTAGAGCCGTCCAGAGGGAAGAGGTTGAAACAGACTACGTTCAAGGTGTGAGGGGTCCATAATTATTTTCACCACTCTATTTTTCGCTTGTTCATTGCACAGATCTTCAATGGAGGGGAGTTTTGCAGCAATTATTTTTTCTGCAGTTCTGATTATTCTTTGAAGTCCATGTTTATCTTGTTTGGTTCCAGCGTCAAACCAGACAGTCATTGAGGTGCAGATTACGGACTCAATGATTCCTTTGAAGAACTAGCAGATTCTTGGGCAGTCTGAGCTTTCTGAGATGATTGGGGAAGCTTCATAACTTTGTAGCCCTTAGGAGCTGTAGTGGCGCAGTGGTGCATTCTACTTCTGTTGACAGTCGGCTGCCAGTAAGTTCAGCAGTTCGAGTCCCACTAGCTGAAGGATGACTCAGCCTTCCATCCTTCTGAGGTCAGTCAAATGAGGACCCAGATTGTTGGGGGCAATAGGCTGATTTCTGCAAACTGCTTAGAGAGCTATAAAGCACTGTGAAGCGGTATATAAGTCTAACTGCTATTGCTATTGTGCTTTTTCCTACAGTTTCTATGTCCCTTGCTTCTCATTTGTCTCCTTAAGGCTCATGTCAAAGTGGTATAATGCCCCCGTTTGTAGCTGTTGTGCTACAGCTTTGGTTGTGCTGTAATACAATTTGCATCATTTCCATCCGGGACAATTCTGGATTTGTATTTTCAACGCCTCCGAAGACTGTTGGGTTGCAGAAGGCCAGCTTTTCAATGCGTTGACAGGTTCTAATAGCTCTGTTCAAAGCAAAGGAATGAATCCTCCCTCCCTGCCGTATTCAACGTCTCTTTTTCTCCTATCTCCATGGCAATTAATTATTATAAACCCAACTGCCTTGAAAGGTAAGAAAGCAAAGGATTACATAAATATCCCTTCTCTTTCTCGTTTCTCACACCCCTGTGCTAAGCCAAGCTGTCTCTTTCAACGTTTAGAGGGCCGGCTGGGTCTTTTTGCTGAATTATCATCAGAGTGACGGTTTGTGGTAGCTGAAAGTAGGCGATAAGGAATCCAGAGTCAGTCCGAATGTTGGAATTGCACCCTTCATCCACCTCTGCAAACACGGGGAAGAGTGTATCCACTGCAACCGAAGCATTCTGACAAGAGCTCGGATGCTGGGCTTGCAAACCGCTTTCTCTTATCTTGCAGAATTGATCTTCTTCCTCATTTCCTGGCATTCCAGTGCCCTCTGCTGCAAAACTCAAGAGGTTGCACACCAACGTTGTGGAAACTGGAGGAACACTGAAAGATGCTCCCAGGAACGATCTCGGATCCTGCCCCGTCTCCTTAGCCTTGTTGGCCCAAATCAGTAGCCGCAAGATTTGCATTGATAAAGGAATGCAAACTTTGCTAATATGAGGGCAATTCGAGGGGAAAACCCTCCATTTGGTTATCCATGATAGACAATTGCAGATGCAGAACTTTTATGATACAACTTAGAAAACTACAACATGACATGACTTTTTGACATCCTCCCCCTTCAGATTGAGGCCCTCGTCATCACATCTTGCAAGGTCTGAAGTTCCTCCTGCAAAGAAATCTTCCCTCCTGGGAAGGAAACCACTCTGGAACTGACTACAGATGGGGAGCCACTTCTTGCCTCGCCGTGCACGTCAGTTCGTCCATCTTTAAAAATGCAATGCCATTGACATACAATATCTTCCCTTATCACGTTTGGCCCGTAAACATGACACAGTTCGCGATGAATCAAAGCTGCTCAGAAATCGTATGACTGCACACCCTTCGCCTTAGGCAGGATTCTGTAGGGCAGCATTTATTTTCCATTGATCTAGCAGACAAGTCAATGGCAACGCATCCTTCTCCTTCCACTCCTCCTCACTGTCTACTGAACTACGGCACACGGTGCCATAGGACAGGCGTCGCTATCCCCGCCTATTTCTCGCACATGCGCAAACAGGTTTATCTCCAAATTGCCCTGGTACAAGTAGCCCCCAACTCACAGCAGTTCCTTTAGCGACTGTTGGAGGTTACAAAGGCCCTTGAAAAGGTGACTTTTCACACTTAATGACTTCTGTAACACCTCAAAATACAGATGCTTGGCAACTGACTTGTGTTTATGACAATTGCAGCATCCCGGGATCAGGAGATCCTCTTTTTTGACCTTCTGACAGGCAAAGTCCCATATGAGGAAACCAGATCCCCACTTCAACCACTGGGGCGATTGGCTTAACAACCGTAGCAAGAAAGGTTTAAAAAAACACAGGGCAAAATTCCCTGAACAAATTTCTCGCTTAGCCACAGAGATGTTGAGCTGAGTTGATCTCATAAGTCGTGGACTACTAAGGTAGGCGTTTCCTTAGCTTTTGTTTTTGTTTTTATTGGTGTGAGAAGCACCTACTAATTATAAACAGTAAACACTGAGCAAATAAAATAGATGTAAAATGGAAATATAGCAGGGTAAAAAAAAATATGTAGGGTGATTAGGATTAAAACTCAATGACCTTCGCCCAGGATCGGGGCATGTGGGTGGCATTTTCTACCACCAGCATGAGAGGATATGTTGAAGGACATGGAAGGCACCGGAGCATATGTGAGGTGGATTGCTCTCCTCCACATTCACACAGAATTATCCTCTATAGGGAGGCCCCATTTTCTTAAGATTGACCTTTGATCTGCCCACCCTATTTGGTGATGTCCATTCTGGTCAAGGTTGCTCTTGACCAGGTGGCAAAATTAGGCGTGAGATTGTGCCTAGTTCCTTTGGTAGCTCCTGACTCATCTTCTTCCATAGCTCCAAGACCGTCTGTGGCAGCTGGTTGTATACTGGTAATTTGTAAAACTGGTAGTTGTTGGGGATGGTGCTGTATAAAGGGAGCTTGTGCTTGTTTCCTCCCTAACACTAAAGTTTATTTCCAGAATACCAGGTGTGGATTCAGGTGGAAAGTTGACGGCCACAGCCTATTCGGAATGGCCTCTCAACTGGGTGGCCCAGGACCAGATGAGACAGAGGTTGAGTTCCAGAGGGGTGGAATATTTACAGAACACAGAACAGCGTTAGAAGGCACCATGGAGGTCTTCTAGCCAAAGCAGGAGACCCTATATGGAAGGTTATAGAACATAGAATTATTGGAGGTCTTCTAATTCAACTCCTTGTTCAAACAGGAGAGTTTATACCATTTCAAACAAGTGGTTGTCTAATCTCTTTTTAAAAGCCTCCAGTGATGGAGCATCCACAGCTTCTGAAGGCAAGTGTTCCACTGCTTGATTGTTGTTAGGAAGTTTCTCCTTAGTTCTTAGTACCTTAAATCTCTGTAATTTTTTGAGGCACCTGATCTGGGGCTGAAAGGCAAAGGGAGTAGTTTACTTCCATCTATACTCAGAAAAAACCAGGTGCCTCATAAAAAAAGCCTGATAGATCCCGTGGTACAGGTCAAGAAAGAGGGGATAATCTATGGCTCAGTGATTAGCCTTGCATGTCATTCAGCCCAGGTTCGAATACCACCAAGGGGTCTGCCTCTCTGATGAAAGCTAATAAGCTAGAAATGACCCTCCGAGACTCCCTTTCTTTCTTTGCCGACTTGTAAAACATCTTGTCTATAAGCTAAATTCCCCAGGATTAGAGATTTCTCTCGTTTTTCACAGAGCACTTTCCTTTGAGCACACTAGATGGCGAGAGTTGCATTCTAAGTATAGGATTCTTTTCAAGCTTCTCTTTGATTTGCCCAGCAAACACAAACACAAACACACAGTCAGTGACAGCCAGCACACAAAAGACACTGGGAATCAGGAAGTTTATTCATTAAAGCAACACTGAGGAAAATCTTTACATACAAGCTGTTTAAATTATCTTTACAAGCAGGTTCCAATATACAGTATTTATCTCCCACCCCCCTTTTAGGCGAAAGAGTATTTTGCAGCTAGTACTGATTTAGTAGGAAGACTAACCCTGCAGTTAATCATCTCGACTAATCGTGGTGCTTTTGAGATCCACACGGGCAGTGAGCAGCTTTCCCACAGCAGTGATCAATGTGAATCCAGCTCATCTCCTCTATACAATAATCATGATCGCGTTTCAACAAGGCACTACTCACTGGCACAGTTTACCCCAGAGAGGCCGGAGCAGTCAAAGGGAAGGGACAAGGTTAAATCTAGGGGTCTCCAAAGGGGCCACGCCTCAGCTGGATTCAGCTCCGTTGTATTGGGAGAACCTCTGCGACCAGATGAAAGACAGGCCCATTGGCACTTGTCACTTGGTGCCAGGATGCTTGTGCTGGGAGCAGCTTGCTCTACCAAAAAGCGGAAGTAATGCCAAAGAAAGGGAGGGGGAGAGAGAGGAAATCAACCTTAAGATGCTAAGGCAAAAGAGGTTTCAGGAGCACATGTAGTTTTGCAAGGAAACCCTGGCCGGTCCTCCAAACATATCACTGGAGAGCGAGAGCTGACTTAGCCTGTAGGAGGTTTGCAAGTCCCTAAAACCTGGGATTCCAAACTCTTGAAATATACGTCATGCTCCTTGTTTGAAACAAGGCAGGTAGCGTTTTATTGCAGATAACATTTTTAAAAAAAACAACACCCCAAATCAATCAATTCTAAAGGCAAGCCTTACGTTTTGGTAAACCTCTTAGGAATTCTTTTGAGTTTACTGCGTGAAGAAGGTGGAGGCGCAGCTAAGAAGAGGCTTAACAGGGCAAAGCTTTGCAAGATCAGGTTGTGTAGGCACCCAAACCACAGCTTCCACAAATATTCTGGGATAACGAAGAGGGGGAGGCACGTTTTTAGGAGCTGAATTCTCCATGGGGGAAGCTCGTTTTAAAAAACAAAAGTGAAACACGAAGATGTATATACATTGAAAAGCCATTTCACTGCTTCGGCCATGGATTTTTAAATTTAGGCACAACTCCACGCCCGTCGAGTGCAAATCTGCTTTGCTTCCATTCCCTCTTCGTTATGCACGTCAGAGTAGATTAAAACCTTAGGGATTAGGACATAACGTAGCAGGATCCGATGGACACAATGCAGGTCAACAGAAAGCAAAGATTAATAAGGTCCCAGATTTATTTATTTTTTCCCCCCTTGCTTTAACAAATTGTCCTGATCGTTATGATGGCCACTGGGAATCTGGTTGCCTTATCTGGGGCTCCTACCAACTTGAATAAGCCTTCGAGTTGTACCGGGTGCCGGCTTTGAAGGTAAGAAATTCCGTTCATCCGCTGGACATCCTAAACATACGCGAAACTTTCCCCGACACAGCTACATTCAAAAAAAGGTTAGTCCTCTCACAAACAACGATTAGGGATCCACCAGGTCCCACCTTGGCTTTGCCCCATCAAGGCAGCTCAATCAACTTCCTTTAGGCGAGAAACTTCTGAGTTGCCTCAAGACACAGCTTAAGGATTGAACGTCAACCTCACACGTGCATCCACTTGCTACCACCAGCTTGCTTGTCGTTGGCCAGTTTGACAATAAATTTGGGAGCAGAAGGCTAGCGTTATCTCCGCGAAGTAATTCCCACAAAGTCCTGCATCTTCCTGAAGGAAAGCAGACCATCTCCAAGGGTCATCACTCATTAAGCGCTTTAAGTAATATCTGGAAACATGATTTTTTTTAAAAAAAAAAACAAAACAAAACAAGCTAATTGAAGGCTTCCTAAATCAGGATTTCCCAATGTGGACGACTTTAAGGCGGGTGGACTTCAACTCCCAGAATTCCCCAGCCAGCCAGCCAATTCTGGGAGTTGAAGTCCATCCGCTTTAAAGTCGCCCACGTTGGGAAAACCTGTCCTAAATATATACCGAAATACAGGTACAGGTGTAGAGGTTTGACCGGATTGGTCGAATTAATAAGACGGATTAATTATGGTTTATTATTTGCCGTTGAGAAATGGGGCAACTCTCTTTCTCTCTCTTTGCTGTTTTTCACCAGTCTAACTCTACAGGTGAGAGGGACAAGAAGATGGCATTAAAATATTGGGGAAAGGAACAGCTCGCTCACTGGCATCCACCAAGATGGCGGACGTTATTGTGCGTGTGAGCAACTCCTCCACAAAAACATTTTTTGGGGAGGGGGGGAAAATCCCCTGTGGATTGCCAATGTTTCTGCGACTTCGTAGGATCCCGTCAGGTTTATCGTGCCGAAAGTAGGCACACCTTGCTTGGATAACTGCCCCCCCGACAGGCTCCCTCTGCTACGGCATAGAGCCAGAGGTTGAGCCACAACTACCTGGAACCGATGAGCTTGTCACACTGGATTAAACAAGGATGCTGCCCAGGTCAAGGTTTGTGAGACTAATATTACGATGGAAAACCCCTCCCCGTCTTAAACGCGGTCCTCCTTCAACTGCTGCCCCTGATCATGGAGATGGCAACTGGAGTTTAAAGCATGTCTGCCACTTGAAGAAAACCATTTTTTCTCCCCCCTCAGGAAAAGCGTTATTTTTCCAGTCAACAACATCAAGAACATTTCATCACGTACCGTCAAGGTTTACAAGTGACACAATCACAGTGGACGGCCCTTGGCCAGTCTTTGGATGATCAACCTAACTGCAATGTTGTTTCTTACTTATCCTTCTTAAGAAAAAACGAAGCCTACTTTTCCTCTGGCTTAAAATTTGCCCTCCAAATAGACCACGGTTCCCGGGTAGCATGCACGCAAGCCAGGTTTATGTGAGGACGAGGAAGATTAAGCCTGAGATATTTCGAAGGTGCCAGATTTGGGAAGGTTATTTTGATGGGTTTTTTTTTAAAGGATGCATTTTTCTATAAGAAACATTACGTAACATTCAGCAGAGCTCAAAATCAACACTGGGGTGTATTTTTCAAAGCTTTATTTAACACTTTTAAGAGTGTTAAAATACTCTTCAAACAAGAGCGTTAAACAGGAGTGTTAAAAGCTCTTCAGACAAGTGTTCTCAGATTGATACTGGAGTAAGATTTCAAGACAATTAAACCACCCTTAATTCATGGAGCTCTTCCCTCCACTGATGGCCCCATCTAACAGAATCTCTCTGCCTCCAGTGACTTTCTCTCATTTCCGCCCCCACAAAGATGTAAAAACTTTGTTGTTCTTTTAGGACTTCCCAAGACTTCCTCAAGTGTGCAAGTGTACATAAATGTGTGTGCATTTTAAGAAATAGGGTTTTAAAAAAACATAAGCTTTATTATGAAAAAATAATTTCTGAATCCCTACCTATATGGCTAAATTTTGTGCAAAACACTTCAGATAGGCTTCTTGAGATGATGTTCGGTTTGTAACAGGACTCAATAAATAAATGTTACCATTCAAGCAAAACTTGAAATGAAAATTTACAAGTGGCAGTCATGAACTCCGAATTTCCAGAGTCACATCACATGCCATTTGAGAACCGTCAGTAATAAACCAAAAGTCTGGGATATATATTAAATACTGCTTTTCAGTTATGTCAAAATAACTGATTAAACACTCTATATTCTATAGCTTATCTACACCGAACGGGCAATGCTTTTAAATATAAATATATCTTCTTTTTCCACCCTGTGAAATTTTGTAGCCACTTGTGAACCGTGAATAACGGAGCTCCCCCCCACCCCAAAAACCACGAGAAAAGAGTTTGGGATCTTTTTCGCGAAAACGTACAACCTCCCTTAAATATTAAATATACAACTAATTTTTTTACAAAGTTTGGGGTTATAAATAGAGACAATTTGCATAGGCCCCTCTAGATAAGAGAGACAGACTTATTATGGCTGGAGAGGAACATGAAAAGGAGGAGTAAAACAAAAGAAAAAGAACCACAGTATCGCTCATCCGTCGCTTATCATTAATTCCCAGAACCGGAAAGCCGCCTTCATTGCCTATTCTTCAGGGGGACGTCCAAAGGATATAATTTCTGTCAGCAACTTCCTGGATGGAGGAAGCCATCGAGGGCCATCGGGAGAGGTCACAGGCTCGTGGAAGTCAAGGAATTCAAGAAGCAAAGTGCTCTTGGTGCCTCCCCATTCTTGCTGAGGCCAACTGACCAGAGAAGGGGCAGACATAGAGCGTCCCGGAACAGGACATGGCGACGACCTGGGAGAGTCCCCTGGTTGGGCTACGTCTTTGGTTTAGGGAGTCGGGAGTGGCGATGTAAAGTTGGGGCTGGCTCTCGGTTTTGCGAGGCGTCTTTCACGGGTTTCGAGGGGTAGGCCTGTAACCTCTGCTGCTCAGGAGCTGGGATGGCTTGGGGGCTAGTCTTCGGCTTGGGGTGGGAGGAAATGGCCGGAGGGCGAAGTCTGGAGACCCTCTGGGTCCTGCTGCTTAGGAGGGAGAGGTTGGAGGCCGACTGGGCTTGTGGCTGGCCACCAGGTGGAGGCGCAAGGGAGTTGCTCGAAGAGGATGAGGAAGGAGGAGGAGGAGGAGGAGGCACTGGCGTGGTCTGCTTTGGGGCCTGGAGAGTTCTGGACATCTTTGGCGGCAAGGCCTGGCTTGGCCTGGAGTTGTGGCTTTTTAGAGCTATTCTGGCCTGCGTGGGGTCAAGAGGCTGATAGGTGTTCCATTTCCGGTCGGCTACGTTTCTCGCTTTCGCTCTGTCCGTTTCGCTCAGGGTGGAATGTGCGTTCGCTGGGGAATTGCCGCCACCATCGTTCCGCTGTGCGCTTAAAGTGCTTGGTTGGCATCCGGTGCCGGAGCCAAGGGCAGGGTGGCCTTCTCCGTGGCCAATGTCTTCAGGTTGGTCCTGAGGATGAGGGGGTTCACTGTGGGCCACGGTGGGTGATGCTTTTGCTAGTTTTCCCGGGCTGAGGCCTGTGGAACGGGGAAGGTGGCCGGAAGGCTGTAGTACTTGAGGCTGTGGAGGGAAATATCACATGGTAAGATTAGGGAGAAGGGAGATTTCACTGGTCTCTGCTTAAAAACTAACTTTCACGGTGAGCAAGAGCAACATTTTCCCGAGAATGCGAAAAGAATACAGATAGTCTTCAACTTACAATATCTCAATTAGTGACCGTTCAAGGTTACAACGGCACTGAAAAAAGTCAGCTATGGTCGTTTTTTTCACACAACCACCTCAGCATCCCCATGTTTGCATGATTAAAATCCAGGCGCTTGGCAACAGACTTAAATTTGTGAGTAGTCCTCATTTAGTGACCGATCAAGGCTACAACAGCACTGGAAAAAGTGACTTTTCACACTTACAAATTTTATAACATCCCCAACATCTCACCCGATCCAAATTCAGATGCTTGGCAACAGACTCCTATTTATGACTACTGCAGTGTCAACTGCAGTGATCCACTTAGCAACTGAGGCAAGAAAGGCTGTAAAACGGAGAATTCACTTAATGGATGTCCCGATCAGCCACAGAAAATTTGAGCTCAATTGTGGTCGTAAGTCGAGGGCTACCAGTAAACTACTGCAATCAAAATTTCCATGATTTTATTTAGACTGCGTGTAATTTATACAATGTCTCTACCCAACCGGACTCCTGTTATTGCAATTTGTTCATCTGTATTTTTGCCTTCCAGCCCATTCAAGGGGGCTAATGCTAACACACGAAATAACATCTGCTAAAAAAAGAGAGTTAAAATCAACTAGTCTTCAAACTGGAAAAGGATGGGTAAAAAGGAGAAGACGGACTCTTTTTTTTCTAAGTTGAAGGATTCTTCTTTCAGAAGTAACAGCTGAAGGCAATTTCCAAGGAAATTATAGCTCCATAATTGGGAAGCAATGCAGGAACTATTCTCTGTAAACAAGTATCAGAAAATGAAGGCATTGTGTCTGTTTGATGGTGTCTTTACCGGCTCAGATGAATTGGGCAATCCCCCCAAAATTTCATCCATTCGGCACAAGGGTCTCCAACTGTGTCAACTTTTAAGACTTGTGGACTTCAACTTCCAGAATTCCTCAGCCA
>JANHFO010003398.1:10986-21405 GCA_032468095.1 Pareas carinatus
AGCGGGTTTCAGGCGTGGGAGGCAGAGCTAGCTCTCCCACGTCCTGTTGCCTCTAGGACCGGAAGTCGAATCCTGTAAGGGAATAGATTGTTGTTGGTTTTTTGGCTCAGGTTGTGAGGAAAGAAAAACAAAAAGCTTTCTGTAATATTGCAGCTTAGAGTACATAGTTATTTTCATCTGCTGCTATTGCAGGTGAATAAGGCATACAGAGTACACAAATCTCCCGGCAGACATGACCGATAAGCATCCTTCGAATTCAGCACACCTTCTAACATTTTCGGGATGGTTTAGATAATAAAAACGCTAAACTGCTCAACTAATGTTCTAGGATGGTCTTGGAGTTTCTTGATATTGTTATTTAAATACTGTTTTAAATAAATGGGGGGAAATGCTGCTTTGACAATGAAGTGTGACGTCCATGTGCATCAGTGTGACCCACTAGACTCCTTGACCCATATTAATTTTTCAGAAATTATTTAAAAACAAGCATGGATACTTATTTCCTAGGGCTTTGTGGAATTGTTAGTAGAATTTATGGGAGCAACGTGGAAGACCTAGGCCACTTTCTGGTAAACAGGAATTTGGGAACTGACCCTTTTATGAATTAGGCAAATCTCCTTTGGCAGCCATTTTGCAAGTACACCTGTTTGTCATATGCTGTCCATATTTAAAGGCTGTGCTACATTATAGGTATAGGTATAAGTATATCAGAATCAGAATGTATTTTGCCAAGTGTGTCAGGACACACAAGTATGTCTCTGGTGTACATGCTCAATACCCACATACATGCAATAAACAAACTGTGATTACAATCAAAGATACATTCTTAATCATTTGTATACATAATCATAATCATAATTGTTTGTATTTATAAGCATAATCATTGTATATATAGGTGTAATCATTTGTACATATAAGCATAAGATACATTCATAGTAATAAAATACATTCATCTTGTCAAGTACGTATACGTACGTATATGTATACCCTGTTTCCTGAAAATAAGACCTAACCAGAAAATAATCCCTAACATGGTTTTTTCAGGATGCTCATAACCCTAATCCTAATCCTACCTCCAAAATAAGCCCCAGTTAAATTTGTCAGCCAGACAGATGCATTTAATACTGTATTTCCCCCAAAATAAGACCTAACCAGAAAATAAGCCCTAATGCGTCTTATATTAAAAATTAATATAAGACCCTGTCTTATTTTCAGGGAAACACAGTATGTATATTTATATGTTTATGTATATATTCATATATATGTTATGTGTGTATGTATGTAATCGTTACACAATTATCATTTATCATATTTGTATAACCATCCATCTCTTATGAGAGTAACCCTGTGGAGCATACAACGTTTAATTTTAAAATACACAAAAACAGTCACAATGACTAAATAATTGTTTAAAAAGGCACACAATGCTGTGTCATGCTACAGAATCCAGCTTGAGCCAGTGACTGGCTGACTAGGTAACACAAAAGAGAGTCAGGTGTCTTCAAAACATAATTCTTGTGCTTGAGAAACACTCAACACCAAGATCTGCTCTAAGAGAGCTTAACACTATGTTTTAAATGGATCATAAATCCTTCAAGTCCTTAATATATTACTATGATAACCAAATCTATTGGAATGTTGGATAAGAATGTCAACCATTCTGCAGAGTCGTCATCTGCTACTCTTCCTGATCTGAGGCATAACAATTCTGACACTGTTGGCAAAAATTGCAATTGAGTCCTCTACGTCAACTTTTGGGGTTTTTTGCAATGCTTTTATCAACTTTATCAGCATAATAATTTTTAAAATACAGTTTAAAAACAAAAAAAAAAGACTTGTTTAAAGTGACGTTTGTGTTAGAAATATTTCAAACTCTTATCTTTATTCCTAACCCTTGGGGATTTATTTTAGCAGAAAGACTATTTTATCAAAACCCTGGATTTCTTTCATGTTTTTAATGTGGCGGACAATGTCAGATTTGGGTGAGGCCTTATATGAAGTATGGAGTCCCTTGTTAGTTACACCAGGAGGTCTTCCAAGGGTGTACACCAAAGCAGGACCTTGAGTATTCACAACAAAATTGAAAGCATATGTATGCCTTTTAATTATTTAATAACAAAGTATTTAAAGTGAAAAATATAAATTATTTTCAAATGAATGCATTCACTGATTACATATTTATCATTTGGCCAATCTATGATCTCTATAATAGATTGCACCAGAAGTTTTCAAACTGTGGTCCGTGGACCTCTTGGGGTCCGTGGCAAGTTGCCGGAGGCGGGGGGGGGGTTTCTGCAGACAGATCAAGAAAAATTTGGAAAAAGTAAAATGCATGAATTGTCGATTAGTAATTAGTTGAATTTGTAGGAATGGGGTCCGCCATGCAAATTCTAGAAGCCAAAAAAAATCCAAAAAACATCTCAAACCATAAAATTTTATGAGGCTCTGCAAATTGTGAGCACCAAAACTGTAGCTTGTTTTGTAAGGCCTAAGTTCTGCATTGGTGGCAGCAATCACTTTCCACCAGAAGTTACCTCCAGAGATCCGGGCGATCCCCACTCTAATGGTGTGTGTCTGTATTTTATAATCTTTTAAATGCTTTTAATGTGTTTGTATTGATGTTTGTGAGCCGCTCTGAGTCTCAGGAGAGGGGCAGCATACAAATACAAATAAACTTGAAACTTGAAACTTTAAAAAAAAAACCCTCCTCCAGACAGTGTGTATGTCTTTCATTCCTAGTGTTGTTCATTAATAGGCAGTAATATAATAGAACAGATAGAATAGAATTCTTTATTGGACACACACAAGGAATTTGTCTCCGGTGCATATGCTCTCAATGTACGTATAAACTACAAGTGATCAATTATGATCATAGTCGTAAAATATATTAATAATAAAAAGGCATTTTCTTACAACATAGGAGGAATAGTAACTACGTCCAAATAGCATTTGCAGGGGAGGGAAATGACACTGATTTTAAAGATGCAACTGTGCATTATTATTCACTGACTTCCTCACCCACCTGCAAATTTCCTCTTGCTCTAATTACTTCAGAATCATGGTAAAAGATTGGATTGTTTGTATCCCACCTTTATTGTTTTAACAAATAATTCAAGATGGCGAATATATCTAACACACCTTCCTAGTTTCACAAGTACTATTGTACTATTTTGAGACCAATTGCTGTTGAGCACTATCCTCAAGAGGTTCATTGTCATAGTAATCATCTTCAAGTGAGTTTTCAAAATGCCAAGTGAACTGTTTTGCCAAGATGCATCATGAATCATCCAGAGATCTGCCATGATTATAAACTGAGGCATAGACACCATTAAATGTTTAGTTATTTATATGGTAAAATCTTCAGGAAAAGAACCTGTTTTGAATGCATTGATACAAACCATCTACCACTCTGGGAATTTTGTTGCAGGAGGTGTCTTCTAGGTATTTATGAAGAATTATGTATACATATAATCATTCCTACTACTCTACTCCATATGTCTGTATTCCTCTATATACGTGTGTGTGTGTGCACGCGCGCGTGTGTATTCGTCAACTGTGAGAAGAAAATCAGAACTCCATACTATGAATGTAGACAAGACAGATGTATGATGTCTGTAAACAGATTAGTTTGGAGCAGACTATACATGACTAAGTGGACACAATGGCTCAGCAGTTAAAGACACTGAGACGGTAAACTGGAAAGCTGACTGCCAGGGTTTGAGACCCGAGCACAATATGTTGGAGTTAATTCCCATTAATTGTTCCAGCTCCTGCCCACCTAGCAATTCGAAAGCAGGCAAAAGCAAGTAGACAAATAGGTACCACTTTGGGGGGAAGGTAACAGCGTTCCATGCGCCTTGGTGTATAGTAGTGCTGGCTACATGACAGTGGAAATGTCTTTGGACAATGCTGGCTCCCTTAGCTAAGAAACGGAAATGAGCACATACACCCCCTGGAATCAGACATGACTGGAAAAGGAAAAGGTGATAAGAAAGTTAGATATAAAAAGACGAAAAGGAGCCACAAATTAGACTGAAAGAGGAACAGAGATTAAACTGGGTGGTTAGGAAAACATCAGTCAAAGGGAGTGGGGTAGAGAAAGAGGTTTTAAGGAAGATTAAGGAAGGACAATAGGAAAGGCTAAGAAAGGGGAGAAAAACAGGGAAGAAAGGAAGATAGAGCAAGAAGGATAGAGAGACAACATACAAGGAAAGGGAAAATACGTAAGTGAAATCAAAAAGCTAGAAGTTTAATAACAAGAAAGGATTAGAAGGAAGAAGTAGAAGGAAGGGAAAGAAAGGATTATAGAAAAGAAAGAAACAGGAAGGTTAAAGAAGAAGGAAGACATGAATAGAAAGAAAGAAGGTAAATCTTATAACTATTATAAGAAATGTAAAAATGAATGGGAAAACACGTCAACTTTGGTTTCGTAAGATCAAATCATGCAACTGTTTATAAGAGACGGAGAGCCCTGATTGGGACCAATAGTATAGAAAAGTCGATGACTGATGAAATTGAAATCAAAGTGATAAAGAACGCGTTTAAAAACAGTAAACAAATGTTATAAAAGTAAATGTATACAGTGGACTTAGAAATGGAGAAGGATAGGGATTTAAAGATCTCTCAACGAATGAATTGACAGGGGGGAAATGGGTAAGCATGCAAATGTTGTATATATGCAAATATTGTTTTTAAATTTGAAAGTAATAAAGATACTATTAAAAAAATTGAAATTTTGAATACTCTTATAAAGTAAGGGACAGCCTATATATATATATTTCCTTCATATCTTAAACTGACAGAATGAGATCACCTTCTTGGTTTTATCGTTGACTAAAAATACGTCATCATCAGTACATGTTTCTTTTAGTAGTTGACATACCAGCAGATGGGCCAAGCTCTGTACCTCTGCACAAGAGTTAGCCTGTAAAACTTCACAATTTACTGAATGGATTATCATAAACTGAGGGCAAATAAGAATAGCTTTCAAAATATCCTGCTGAACTTTGTAAAGTAGAACAGTTGGATAGTCCATTAAGCTCCTCTGGTTTTGGTGACATGGAGAAATGGCAACAGCTGAGAAATGTTCTACGTGCTACTTTGCCACTTCAAATTGTTTCCAAGCCAGATTTTCTTTAAATTGACCTTTTAAAATCAATTTCCAAAGATCATTACCAGATTTCTCAGGTCTCAAGTGCTACTGCTGAAAATTGTAATATTCTGGCCTGGAGGCACTTAATTCTAATTCGGTAAGAGTATGCATTTTGAGAGTTTGTGTGTGACAGTTTACTTATAGGAATAGGAGAGATTGATGCAATTTGCATTAGTGTAAACCTCTTTCTCCTGCTGAACTATAGGTGGATGTCTAAAAAAGAGGCAAATAGAAACCAGCTGTTCTAGACTATCTATTATCCCACTTTGCCACCAGCTATCCTGTGAGACTCTAGACATTTTTATATATATTTCTATACACATTAGTTTGTGTCTTAAATTTTATTTGTAAATGAAATATAAGTGCACAAGGAAAGGATTGTCATCTTGACCAATGGCGTATAAATAGTTCTAAAAGCAGAATTTAAAATTCTAGATAGCTTATCCAGCACTTTGAACTAGATCTAGAATAAAGTTGGTGTGCAGTGTGAACTTCAAACCCAATCAGCAGAGGGACTGACAGAATTCGTATGAAACCAAAAAAACTCCAACATACCAGTCAAATCAGGACTACAAGAATTGGGGAGCCAAAATCTGGAAAATGCTGCCTGTATTTTTGCAGCCAGGCAACCTGTTAAATTAAAATGCCTTCCCCTGTCAGTTGTGTTGTGCAAGGAAACAAAACCTTGACTACAAGGCCGTTTCCAAATCCTGCCCAATCAATCTTTCAAGAAAAAGTGTTGGAAATATAGAGTGACTGAAAAGACAAACAAAGCTTAATTATGGAACTCACTGCCAAACTTTGGCGGCAGAGATCATATTCCTCAAACAATGATTGGCAACGGTGTATAAGCTATGCCTACTACTGTCTATTTGGCCAATAGGGAGAGGATCAGTGATATACTGAAACCTTGCCAGTACATTCCTGGCACAAGGTTTGATTGGATACCAGAGAGGATGGAAGGCAGGGATTCCATATTATTCCAAATGCCAACTCTTGACTCTGTTAATGTAATGGTATGTTGTAGAACTTCTGGAAATGTGAGGTATGCCTACGTTGTGGCCAACTGGATTAAACATGTCTCGGTAGGAAGGATCCAGAGCAATTGAGAAAGACTTTTTCCAGAGAAGGAAGCTGCACTAGACTTCAGTTTCTCATCTACAAAGAAATATAACTTTAATAAAGACAACCTACAATCCATTGGGTTTTCCTTTGTCAATGTTTATTTACCCAAATATCTAAACAGAACAATCATGGGTGAGCAAAACAGCAATGGGAAAGGAAGTGACTTCCGACTTCCGCTGGCTTCCCCATTGACTTTGCTTATGGGAAACTGGCAGGGAGCATTAGCGATCACTATCACATGACCTCCACTGACCACAGCAGCATTGTAGCAGCACACGTTGGTGAATACAACTGGTATGAAGATCCTTAACATTTCCAGTTGCGAAAGAGTAATAGGTCCTGGATTTTTAGAGGATTTGAAGTACCTTGATTCAAAAACTGTGGTCTTGTGATGCAACATTTTGTCTAATTAAAGGTTACAAACAGACAGTAGAGTTTTAATAGTTTATATAGATAAGAAAATATACAACTTTTTATGAAAATAATTTCTAATTATTTTATTGAAGCCCTGGCCAATTTACTCTACATTCATTATTACTCTACATCCATCATTATTTAACAAAGCAAAGGTGAATCTTTAAATTGCCCTGAAAACAAATTTTGGACCCTAATTCAATTATCAGTCTATCAACCATGAGTCATCAAGTTTTCTGGGTTTATTGATCCATATGCATTTGAATTTAATTGCACAGAAATTCGGTTTTTTAAAAAAATATTTTTTTCCAAGGACAAAAAAATGTATGTTTATTCTGACAAGTATGGGTTCTTCTGATGATTATTTACACTAATGCATAAACTCAGTTATATATTGCTCAAGGTATTGTTGTTTCTGTTTGGCTTTCTACTTAATGGTTTGTTTACAATGGAGTTTTTCATACATACTTTTCCATAACTACGTGGCTGTGTTTACAGCATTATTGCTGCCTAGACCTTGATTGAAACGGCGTGTAAATAATGGGCCCTGAAATGTTTCAATCAAGAATGCTAAAGTTGTCAGCAGCGTCAATTCACCTTGCCTGATACAATCTCTAATGCATGTTGGTGTTGTAGATTGCTTACAATGATAGATTTGTGATTCTGTGAACCTTCTTATGAATTTGCCTCTGGTGTATATGCTCTGTACCTACATACACACAATAAACTGTGATTACAATCATAAGATGCATTCATAATCATAAAGTACATTCATCTTGTCATGTATATATAAGCATAAGATACATTCATAGTCATAAAGTACATTCATCATGTCCTGTGCATATTAGCTGCAATCGACAAACCACAATCTTAATCATGAATATAATCACAATCATAAGTATAATCATCATGTTATAAAGTACAATCATCCTGTCACAGAACACATTTCATTCTGTCGCAAAACGCCCTCCTCATAAACAGTGTCGTGTAAGTCAGCTGTTTAGCAGGTTGATGACATTGGAGAAGAAACTATCCTTGTGTCCAGTTGTTTTGGTTTGCAATGCCCAATAGATATAGGGCATTCCAAATAGACAGAAACTGCCTATTTTTTTCATTATTATTATTTTGACTGAAGTAGTTATTTGGATGAGTAACAGAACATTTCAATTTAACAAACCTTGGTCTGGTTGCCATGACTTAACCCTTTTAGATATTTTTGGGCTGGATGATTGATTTCTCATTTACATATTGCAATATGTTTTGAGGAGAGACCACCTTCAGCTGGTATGACAAAAATACATTCCAATAACTGACTCTCTGCCCATTTTTTTAGTTTGACTGAAGCAGTTGCTTGGATGAGTAAAAGTCTTTAACCTTTTTTTTCAGATGAACTTTGGCATGTCACCCAAAACATTGTAGCATGTCATCTTTGACATGTGTATCATAGGTTCACCAACACTGCTCTAAACTCTCTGCTGAACCCACTTTGCTATCGATATTCAGCAACACAGTTTGTGGAAAGGATTTCACAGCATGGTTTTTAAAAACTGCAACCATGCTCTTTTAACCCTTTACGATCTCTGCTTGTTTGTTTTGTTGGTTTTTAAATCGGAATCACATTCTCCGAATGATTATTGGGTATTTTTCCCTGTTGTCAATAACCCAATTCACTTGAAATTAGTCTCCTTATTTCCATTCAGAGGTCTACCCGATGGAAATCAGGTCCTTTTATAGCTAGTGGCATTCAGGGATATGTTTTTCTGCCCAGCCTCCTATCCTGTAGTTTCAAAAACGCCTTTAGAACATCTCTCCTAACACAATTTTGTAATAATATTGTGCTTAGGGTGAATAGAAATGATTAATGGCACAATAAACTGTAATGCACCTTGTACGGGGTTAGGGAAAGCGAGTCCTTGAATACCAAGCAATGCTATATTTCAATTCTCTCCTCATGCTATTGCATTTATATCATATTATTCCCATTTTGTTTGCGGTAGTAGCTATACAGCTTGTTCTCCCACAATTTCTTATGCTACTTCAAAGTACGAGTAAATTAAATAAAACACAGTGCAGCTATGGTTAGGTGGGGAAAAAAGGATTTATCTGAATATTAAACATTGATAAGAATTCTCTGGGGCTTTGCTTTGTAACATCTTCAGGGCACAAAACTTAAATATTCAAGATTTTACCATATTGGGTTCTTTGTTTTACAAGTTTGTTTCTGGAAATATATCTATTTTTTCCTCTTCTCCCTGCTTGTAAATTGTCTTGGGATTCTTGCATAATCTTTCGTCCACCTCCCCTCACTCAACACAATTTTAGCCTCAGAAGCTACTTTACTATATATTATGTTTCAAAACCCTAATTAAATTGTGCTGCATGACCCACATTCATTCTCTGCGAGACCCTGGATGTGGAGGAGTATTGAACATTCATCTCAAAGCAATCCAAGAATCAGAATCAGAACACACAAGGAATTTATCTCCGGTGTACATGCTCTATACCTACATACATACAATAAACAAATTGTGATTACAAGCATTCCTAATCATAAAGTACATTCATCATGTAATGTACATATAAGCTTAAGATACATTCCTAATCATAAAGTACATAAGCTTAAAATACATTCCTAATCATAAAGTACATTCATCTTATCAGGTACATATAAGCATAAGATACATTCCTAATCGTAAACTACATTAATCTTGTCATGTACATATAAGCTGCAATCGACAAATTGCGATCTTAATCATGAATACAACCACAATCATGAAGCACATTCATCATGTCGCCATGTTATAAACTTCAATCATCATGTCACAAAATACCTTCCTCATGCCATATGATACATTTATGTGATAGGGTTCATTTCTGTGATAGGTTTAGAACAGTTGAAGGATATTAATAATCATTGCACAAGTCAAAGTAGGGGTACCAAATGAACAATTATTTTATATTGTAAGATGTAAGCAGTAAATTGATTGCATTAAACTGAAATATACTCAGCACTGTCCTCCCAATCTCCTATTAAATGGTAATATCCCTCAAAGGAGGAAGTCCTGCCTTCCATCATGT
This sequence comes from Pareas carinatus, assembly GCA_032468095.1. Lineage (NCBI taxonomy): Eukaryota > Metazoa > Chordata > Lepidosauria > Squamata > Pareidae > Pareas > Pareas carinatus. Next base: position 20,756 of record JANHFO010003398.1, read on the forward strand.
CTCCTTCAACATCTTAATGATAGGTTAACAGAGTTGGAAGGGGCCTTGGAGATCTTCTAGTCAAGCGTTCTGCTCAAGCAGGAGACTCTATACCATTTCAGAGAAATGACTAAATCTCTTCCTAAAAACCTCCAGTCATCTAGTCCCTCTTAGTTGACCAATGTTGAGCCATTCTTCTTTGTGGCAGCTCCCAGTCCCCTAATCATACCATTCCAGAGAAATGACTGTCCCGTCTCCTTTTAAAAGCCTCCAGTGATGATTACAACTTCCGAAGGCATGCTGTTCCACTGGTTAATGGCTCTTACTGTTAGGAAATTTTCTCCTTGGTTCTAGATTGCTTCTCTCCTTGGTTAGTTTCCACCATTGTTTCTTCTCTTGCCTTCTGGTGCTTTGAAAAATACGTTGACCTCCCCTCTTCTTTGTGACAGCCCCTCAAATACTTGTTTAGTCAATTTTTAATGCCTATGCTTTCCACTGGGTGCTATCTAAAAAATGAATTTCTAGAGTAAAAAAGTAAAAATCTACATTTAGGCAAGAAAATTCAAATGCACAGGCATAGGATAGGCTCAATAGTACCGTGTTTCCCCGAAAATAAGACACTGTCATATATTAATTTTTGCACCCAAAGATGCACTAGGTCTTATTTTCAG
>JANHFO010003398.1:31279-47677 GCA_032468095.1 Pareas carinatus
GCGTGGGAATACCCACCGCGGCCAATTGAATCCCTTTATAAGGGGCAGTCTGCCCGACTGCATGGTCAGTTATTGGAGTTCAACCGTAAACAATAAAAGTGTTCAGTTTAACTTGCCTCTGACTCGTTCCTGAGAACCTCTGATCTTAGAATCCAACAGTTAATATAAGATAATGCTTCATTGGTATTGGATACATCAGAGAATGTTCTTTAAGAGTTTCAATCTCTCTGCTGCAGGTGTAACTCGGGAGTTGTGTTATTTAGTACTGCTCTACTATTGTTGCAGTTTGGGCTGACATCAGCAAGATTGTGGTTTGAGTACTGGATCAATGACTATCTGTTTGTATTACGGATGCATTTTCTTGTCTGAATTTCCAACATTTCAAATACATTAAGACACCAAAAATTGTTCACTTTTAGATTATGTAGATTGTCTAAAAGAATTGCACAATGCAGAAATGAGTTATCTATACTTGATTTGCAGCCATAGATTCCTGATATGAACTGTTTGTCAACCTTTTCATTAGACTTTTTCTTTTTCGACGAAGAGACAAAAAAGCAGTCTTTGAGCAATCTAGTAAAAGTTTTTCCATTTATAAATATTATTTCAAAGCCTCTTTTTCTTTTTTGCCCTCATTTATTGTTATGCTACCAGTTTTAAAGATATGTTGGTCATTTAAGTATTTGTACTTTTGTCAATTTTTGCAATAATATTGCAAAAATAAATTGTGGAACATAGGAAACATTCACAGTGAAAGACGTCTTAAATTCCAGTGACGTTCTACTTCAGATTTCTCTCTTTGTTTTCATAAGATCCTGCTAGGCCCACCTACAATTCCAGTGAACAAAACAGTTACCATAGAAACACCAAATCATAGATGGAGGCAATTTGTCAATCATTCCAATTCCAAGGTCACAAAAATAATGTGCAAGCTTTCAGCTTCTTCAGAACTCTTCATCAGGGAGAAAAGATAAACAGGAAAAGATGTGACAGAGAAGGGAGATGAAAAACGTAGCTCTATCTGTTTGTTTCCATTGTTCCTGATGTAGAGGTCTGCATGTCTCAAAATCTCAAGTGGTAGGTGATGATCTTTCTATTGATCTTAGCTGAAATTTGGATTTTCTTCCTAGGGACAGCATAGCTACGTCTGCTTTTCAAAGAAACATCAGAAATGAGCCAGATGATGTAAACTAGTAATAAGTCAGTCAACCAAAAAGCTTGCTTGCTTCTACTTAAGTATAGTTGGAATTAATTCTTCTATAACACATGCAGATTCAGCCCATCCAAGTATAACTCAGACGAGCTATGCATTTTTTCCTCCTGCTTCTCATTCAGCATATCTGTTTCCATGTCAACAGCTCAGGCTGATAAAGAATTGACATACGTACCGCAGTCTGAGGTATGGGGTATGGAGCAAGTATTAAAAAGAAATCTATATTCCTCGTGGTGCTGATCTCCATGTTATGCTAAATTATTGGAATTTTCACGGACATATGGACAAGCTTATAAGGAAGTGCCTTTGAAAATTGGCAGAATCTTATGATAATATGTCTACCTGCAAAAGATTTTATGTAAAGAAGCATACAATCTAAAAGTTATTGTAATGGGAGATCTAACTCACATACTGGCTTTATATCCTACCAAAAAAGTTTAAATGAATTTAATATTATTAGTTCTTTTTTGAGAAAGAATACACTGGATGCAGCTATTTCATACACACAGACACTCACTAAGCAACAGGGCAGATATTTTGTTAAATTTAGGTAAAAGGCCACATTCTATAATACCTATAATAGAGATGTATGTTTTGCAGTATGTTACATGAAGAAATCTAATGCACTTTTGAAAAACAGTAATTAATTATCACTTACAGCTTCCTGTTTGAGGGTATTATTTACATATCATTATTGGAAGGTGATAAAAAAGGAATATGTCTTACAGTTTCCCATGAAACCAGCCTGCTTTAAAAAAATAAGTATATACATGAGATATCCCCATATTTGATCAAATGTAATTTATGTTCTATCTTCAAAACCTTCCCAACCAATGTGGAAAAGATGCTTATTGAGTTCGTCTTTGAATGTCCTACACATTTTTAGGTGTTTAATTCCTGCAGAGGATTCCAACATCTTTCAAGAAATCTGCCACAGATTCCTTTTTCTAAAGATTGCTTAAAGATTTCTCCTTCTTTTATGTGTCTTGTTTTTTTATATTATGTATTTTTTTATATTTCTTAATAAAAACTTTTTAAATAAATAAATTAAAAAAAACATATCACATTCAGGAAAGCTCTGTATCTTGAAGGGCTTTAGCTTTTTTTTATTAAGTGGCCTGTTTACTGTTCCAAGGAAGAGAAAAGCAGTTTTATCAGTTTCAGCTGAAAAGAGTTTTAAGAGCTGTCTCTTACAGCATTGTTTCTTGATTTGCAACTTTGCAACTTCTGGTTTCAGCTTGGTGTTTATGAATGGCGAGAGATAGCAAGAATAGGAAAAGGCAAAAGCCTATGTGCAGGAAACAGAGAGAAGGACCTATTGACTCTAAAACTAGACAGGGGAATCCTCCTTTCTGACATCCTGCTATGCTCAAACTGGTAGAGTATTAATTTCCCAGAAAGCTCTGACATCAGAGTCCTCTAAAAGGTGGTTTACAATGTAAGCATTATTTACATATTACCCCCCAACAATCTGGGTCCTCATTTTACCCACCTCGGAAGGATGGAAAGCTGAGTCAACCCAGAGCCTTGTCAAGATTGAACTTCAGGTTGTAGGCAGAGTTTGCTTGCAATACTGAACTTTACCCACTGCACCACCAGGGCTCCAGATATGATTGCTATGACTCTATTCTATACTTCATTTTTTTTTAACTGAATAGGAAATAATTTTATATGAAATTGTGCACTAAATTGCCATACCACAACTCTGCTACAAAAGTAGCATAAATAACTAAGTTATTGCCAAAACCATATCGGTCGGTTGACTTTGTTCCCAATTTTCCAAGCCAACTTCTTTTTTTAATATATATATATGTATATAGTTCATGTTTTTAAAAACCAAAGCTATAATTAAACTGAGGCCGAGAAATTAATCAAGAAACCATATGCAAAATGAACCATTCTCAATGCAAAAAATATATTTATAGCATCTTCAAATCAATTATTCACTCAATCCTGATTATTACAAACAAATAACACAGACCTCCTACTTCTCTGTTACTGTGATTAAAACGACAGGTTTAGACTGGCCTGACTCTTATATTAATATCGGCAAGCTGCATAATATTCTCTTCCTCCTATGTATGAACAAATTACCATAGTTTCCTTTTTTAAAAAGCAATCAGTTTTAATTGAAAGTTTCGTCTGTATAGAATATGCTTAGGCAGCATGGAAATACTTGCTAATTTGCATGTTCTTGGTGATGATTTGAATATATAACATTAATAAGTTCAGTGGACAGAATCCTCAGAATAAAACATATTTACAACAGTGCTACTTACTGGTTTGTTTTTAAAACTACTCAGTTGATTTAGACCAATGAAGTGCCCTTCAGTCTCACACGAAAGGAAGCGACACAAAAATAATTTTTGCAAAAGTTGTTCATGAGCCTTAGAGCTAGATGCTACTATTAGATTACCTGAAATGTTACGGTTCTTTTTAAGCACTTGGGGATCAGGCACATTTGTTCAGGACCTCTGAGACAGCTAAGAAGTCAAATCAGTTGCCGCCAGAGAAGTCTTGATTCTACAAGACATTTTTGCAACATTACACACAAACACACACACACACACATACACACACACACAGGAAGTCCAGGAAGACAATACAGTGAAGACTTAAAGAATTAAAATGCAGAAATCTAGAATTATTTATTCATGAAATGACAGGCTTTCATGGTGACAGTGAGAAAGTATGTAATGGATGCAAAAAAAATGGCTATAAAAGTGTTTTGCAAGCTAAAGAATAAATTGAAGTGTGGGTAGCAAAGAGGGTGCAATTTAATTGGGGAGCTGGCCTTTGTAAGCCACTGAATAGCATATACAAAGCAGGAAAAGTACTTGACGGTAACTCTTGCTGGGCCCTCACAAGGATCTAGTTGCCTTTTGTTTGATTTCTGATTATTTGCTTTTGTAATGAGATGTCTATTTGCAAAGATCAATTCATGCGCAAGCCTCATTTAATATCTATTTGAAACTGCGTGGTGCTCCTTTGCAAGCTTATGAATAGGATGAAAGTAAGGGGTGAAAAGCCTTTTGGAGCCTGGGTGCCTTTGAGGTTGCATACAACAGCTTGTAAATGACACAAAGACAATCCCATAGAAAGTGTTGCAGCCAACAAAACCAAGTAATCTTCTCAGTCCCAAGCGCAGTAAACCTTTTGTTAAGCTGGAAGCTGTGTCCAATAGCTCTCATTTGCAAGAGTCTGTAAATGTTTTCATCCTGGAAAAACATGACTGTGCTACCCACAAAATCTTATTGTTGTTGTTCTTTTAAAAAAACAGCAGTAAAGCTGCTACAACGTGACCGGAACAGTTATAGCAAATCAGAATTAAGCATTTCAAAGGAGCCATTTGGAGAAGTAAAAAGAACTGAACAATTTGAACCAACCCAGCTAACAGGCTGTTCTGTAACAAGACAAGCACATTATATTTCAATCAATCTTCATTTCAACAAACTTTGTTTATTTTAGCTACACTTAAGAAGTAAGGCGAATACTTCTCTTTTGTAAAAACAAAACAAAACTGACAACATTACTCGATCAAGTGTCAGAGGTGAAACTGCAAATGCTGGAGAGAGGGGGAATCCTTTTAAGGATTTTTTTATCATTATGACTAAGCAGTGAGCTTGCTATATTCCACATATAAAGCAGTTCAAATTCTGTGTCAAGAAACAGCTGAGACAGCTGTATTTCCTTTCTCTGGATGTTATTATTGGTTAAGAATATATGTACAGTACCTGTTCCTCAGCTCCTGATTTTGTTTATCCAAATTTAGTCCAGGTTCTTCTCTAAGTCAATCTGACAATTAGTCTGCAATTGGATTGCAACATTTACTAGGTTTTACTCAGATATGTAAACTAAACAGGAAGTCTAAACTTTTTAGTACTGGAAACAAAGGGCCAGTACTTTAAATTAGAAATAAAAAAAGCTAAAATGGTAGGATTATTGCTTTCTTTCAGTAGACAGGAACGAGGAACAAATGCTAGAGAATTTTACTAAGACTGCTTTGGTGAATTGTATTTGCTGTGAATTCATTACTGTCCCTCCCAGGCATTAGTTACTGCTAGCAGGTATATGATGACGCATGTGGGTTGATGTCATATCCGTGCATTAAATATGGAATTGTCTGAGATAAAATAGAATAGAATAGAATAGAATAGAATAGAATAGAATAGAATAGAATAGAATAGAATAGAATAGGAATAGAATAGAATCGTTATTGGTCAAGTGTGATTGGACTCACACAAGGAATTTGTCTCTGGTGTATATGCTCTCAATGTACATATAACCTACAAGTGATAAATTATAATCATAATCATAGAATATATTCATCATGTCATAAAAACATTCATCATATCATAAAATACATTCATCATGTCATGAGATGCATTTTTGTGTTAGGCATAGAACAGTCATAGAATTCTAGCTAAGCCATCTACAAGTCATACTAGGATACTAAATAAAATAACTACTACAGATTTTAGGATACAAGCAACAACTTACCGTATTTTTCGCATCATAAGACGCGCTTTTTCCCCCCCAAAAAAAGGGGGGGGAAGTGTCTGCGCCTTATGGAGCGAATACTCCCAAAAAGCGTGGGAGATCACTCCGCGGGACGCCGGGAATGCTCGAATATAGCCTGCTGGCCGATCCTTTGGCTTTGGAGCGTCCCGCGGAGAGATCTCCCTGCACCCGGAAATCGCTTCGCAGGATGCTCCAAAGCCGAAGGATCGCCTTGCAGGGCGATTTGGAGCATTCCCAGCACCCCGTGGGCATGCAGAAATCGCTCCGCGGAGTGCGGAGAACACTCCGGATCCCCCTGCAGCGCGATCCTTCAGCTTTGGAGCATCCCGCGGAGCGATTTTGGGGTGCACGGAGATCACTCTGCGGGACGCTCCAAAGCCAAAGGATCGCTCTGCAGGCTGAATTGACGCGTTCCCAGCGCCCCACGCCTTATGGTCCAGAGCGCCTTATGGTGCGAAAAATACGGTAATTAAGTCCAGAACATTGAAAATACAAAAGCAATGAAAACCCAATTAGAACTCAGCTTAACTCTCACCTAGCAGCCGGGTGAAGCCAAGAAAATTTAATGGATTCCTTATAACTAGACATCAATTAAGTATATATTACTTCTAAACAAAGTGATTTTTTTTAGTTTCTTAATTCACTGGATTCAATTAACTTATTCAACCATTATGCCAATAGAATGGTCTTTGGTATGCCCATTAATCTCTGATATGGGCCATAGGTCCCATAAAACATCTGAGAGGTTAGCACCATGCTGAAGGATTTGAGCATATAGCATTCATTTTTGCCACCCATCTCCCCTAAATAGTCACCATTTTATAGAATAACGTGGCTGATAAAAAATATTTAGCACTTGTTTTTTCAAGGAAATAATCGTAGAAAAGCAGATTTGGCCAAATAATTTGATGTTCAGGCTACCCAAGTGATATCATATTTTGCATTTTTTTTTCTTGGTTGGATAATGCAACAATTAGTCTTTCCAAGGACAATATTTTCATTTTATTCTACATGGCATGAAATTAAAGAAAGGAGAAAGAATCCTGCTTAGCATATGTTCCTTTTTCAAACATCATCTCTGCCTTCATATTTAAATGTGTTATGAAATCCAGGATCTTAGGGAAGGAGGCAGGGACTAATTTAGACTGATTCTACTGGCTTTTTATGGAGCAGTTTGTGTGCAGTTGCTACTTTTGTGCTTTTCCATTTAATTCTCAATTTCACAAGGCATTTCTTTTCTTAGCTTTATATTTGACATTGTTGATTTATTAATTGGCATTCCTGGCACTGGAAATGCCCACCGCCGCTGATTGGCAGGCTGCCTTTTTGAATCCCTTCATAAGGGACAGCCAGCCACACTGCATAGTCTTTAGCCAAAGTAGCCATTGTATCTAATGAAGAGCACCAGCTTAACTGGTCTCCATCTCGTCCTTACAAACCTCAGATTTTCTAATCCAACACTGGCGATGAAGTGGGGCCACAGAATAACAGACACGCAGATAGCAGAATTCAGCCGGTAGCTGAAATAAACAAGTATGAGCGGTAAAGAGCAGCCAGACAGGAGCAGCCAAATCGCACCAACCGAACAAGCAAAAGCAATAGAAACCGGCCTATGGAGAACAGACTCGACCAAAAAGAACCAGAGTCACCTATCAAGGCAGCAAATTCAAAATAAGAAAAGGATAATTCACCGGAAAAATACCACTACAAGGAAACAAGATGGTAGGAGCAATAAACACACTAATCCCGTTTGATCCAGCAGCGGAAACATGGACTGCATTCATGTCCAGATACAAATGCTTCATCAGATCAAAGGAGCTCACAGACGTGTTGGACATGAGAATGCAAACAACGTTTCTGAACCTGAGTGGGACAACAGTCTTCAACGCCGCCCGGTTGATCACTGCACTCAATGAACCATTCGATTTACCCTGGAAAGGCCTCAAAGAGGCACTGAAGAGACACTTTGGTCACCCCCAGCAAAATTGGTGCGATGATTTGAACTCCGGAACCGCATGCAGAAGGCACATAAGAACGCCAATGAGTATGCCAGTGAACTAAGAGACATCGGGGTGCACTGCAAGTATGCAGACCTCGATGAAAACCTCTTAGACCAATTCATCTAGGGCCTAATAGATAAAAACTTGCAAAAGCAGATAATGGCAGATGGAAGGGTCACACTTCCGGTAGCCATTGGCGAAATCTGCTCCGCCGAAGCAACAAACATGGCAGCAGAACAGCAAGCAAAGATACCGGGAGCTATCCTCCCACACAGAAAACAAGCAGAAGTGCACCAAAACCAGCACCGTGAGGCAGACCCACAGAGCGAACCAGAGGAAGTGGTGCACAAAACAGCACGGCAACCATACAGAACCAACCGCAGATGCCCTGGGTGTGGGGGAGACCACACGAGAGTCACGGGCCATTTTCGTGATTCATATTGCCATAAGTGTGGTGAGAAGGGCCACATCGGCAGGGTATGCAGATCATCAGGCCACCCAAACTGTGTCAGGGACCATCGACCATCAAGGGATAACAGCAGGAGCCATTCACCAGAGACGCCCGAGAGCAAAGGTATAGCGACAGCAACCAAAGGAACACACATCAGACCACGATTGCAAGAAACAGTGACAAAGAAGCCCACAAAATGATAGTGACTGTGAAGATCTGTGGGACTGATTGCAAGATGGAGCTGGACACAGGATCAGCAGTCACCGTGCTTTCCTGGGACCAAGTCAAAGTGCTCAACGAGACCATCATCTGTGCAGACATCACACCAACAGAGAAGAGACTAAGAGATTACCAGGGCAACCTGATCCCAATCTTGGGCACCATGCAAGCCACGGTAATCTACAACAAGTTCAGCGGACACCTCGGAATCACCATCGTGAAGACCAACAGGCCGACCTTGCTGGGCATAGACTGGTTTAGAGTGCTGGGGCTCAGCGTGACTGGCATAAACAGGGTCAGAGCAGAGGGTTTCGATAGTCTAATCCAGAACTTCCATGATGTGTTCAGCAGCAGCCTAGGCAAGTACCAGGGAACCCCTATCTCATTTTTCCTAGTCCCAACCATTCCCCCAATACGATTAAAACCAAGGCAGGTGCCATTCACACTTAAACCAAAGATAGATGCAGAACTCGACAAGCTCATCGCACAGGGGATGTTAGAGCCAACAGATCACGTGAGGTGGGAAACCCCAATAGTTACACCACTCAAGGGGGATTGGTCTATTTGGATATGAGCTGACTACAAGTGCACCCTAAACAAGGCACTACAGTAGAGCACCTATCCAGTTCCAGTAATTCAGCACCTCCTACACTCCTTGAGGTCAAGGAGAATATTCACTAAACTCGACCTGGCCCAATCATACCAGCAGCTCCCCGTAGACAAAGCAACAGCAGAGGTACAAACGATAGTGACTCACGAGGGTGCATTCAGATACAACAGACTACAGTTCGGCGTGAGCGTAGCACCGGGTATTTTCCAGGGCATCATGGAAAGATTGCTCCAGAGAATACCCGGAGTCATCCCCTATTTCAACGATGTGCTCGTCACAGCCGACCACGAGGCACAACTAAGGGAACAGTTACAAGCATTCCTCACAGCGTTCAGGAATGCAGGGTTACACTTAAAGTCAGAAAAATGCAAGATCGGTGTCCAGGGGGTAGACTTCCTGGGATACCAGATCAATGGCCAGGGCATTCACCCCACAGCCAGCAAGACAAAGGCAATCAAGGAGGCACCGAAAACCAAAACCAAAACATAGCTCCAGGGTTTCATGGGGCTCCTAAATTTTTATAACAGCCTACTTAAGGGAAAAGCCACAGCTGCAGGCCCTTTGCACAGGTTACTTGGGAAAAACACACCCTGGGAGTGGGGAAAGAGGGAAGACCAAGCATTTGAGGGGTATAAACACCTCCTCTCAGAGGAAACATTCCTCATTCGGTTCAATAGCACACTGCCAGTTGTATTAACATGTGACGCGTCCCCAGTCGGGGTTAGAGCTGTCCTCAGCCACAGACTCCCAAATGGCACAGAGGCGCCCATAGCATTCCACTCACGAACACTATCCAAGGCTGAAAGAAATTATAGCCAACTGGATAGGGAAGCACTCGCACTGATCACAGGAATCAAGAGATTCCATAAATATCTGTTGGAAGGCATTTCAAGCTAATCAATGACCACAAGCCCCTACTAGGGCTTATCACTGGTGATCGCCCGACCTCACGGTCACTATCCCCGCGGTTGAGAGGTGGACGATCTTCCTGGCAGACTATGACTATACCCTAGCCCACTGACCTGAAGCTCAGCTGAGCCATGCCGACGGCCTCAGCCGATGGCCCCTACCCAGCATGGAAGACACAGACACAACCAAGGATGCCATCCTCCTCATCAACAACACAGACTCCGGCTTGATCACCTCAGCAGAAGTGGCCAAACACACAGCCAAAGACCAGACTCTAAGAAAAATACTGTCTTGGGTGCAGAGGAGGTGGCCGGCAGAAAAGGGGGGGCACACACAACCTTTTGAGTCACAAAGGGACGAACTAGCAGCACACAAGGGTTGCCTGTTATGGGGGAGAGGGTGATCATCCCAAACAAACTGAGACACAAAATCCTAGCAACTATACACAAGGACCACCCCAGAATAGTCTGAATGAAGGCCCTAGCCGCAGCTACACTTGGTGGCCAGGCATGGATGCTGAGGTTTAAAAGTGAGTGGGAAACTGCAAAAACTGCCAACAAACATGACCCGTCCCACCCAAGACGCCCACTCGGGAATGGGAAAAACCCAGGGGACCGTGGTCCAGGGTGCATGTAGACCTGGCCGGCCCATTTCAGGGCCACACTTTCATGGTAACAGTGGACGCATACTCTAAATGGATGGAAATCACCATCATGCATACCACAACAGCACAGGCCATCACTCAAGCCCTTCAGTCACTGTTCGCCACCCACGGCCTCCCTGACATCCTAGTTTTGCATAATGGCCCCCAATTCACCGGTAGACCATTCAAGGGGGATCAGGCACGCACTTACAGCTCTGGGAAACCCCAGTGCCAACAGCCAAGTGGAATGAATGATCTTCCCCGCAAAGTAAGGCCTCAAGAGGATAGGCCAGGGAGACTGGCAGAAAAGGGTAGATGAGTTTCTGTCCTGGCAGCACATAACACCATGCGCTGCCACTGGCAGAAGCCCAGCGGAGTTACTTATGGACTGCAAGCTAAGGTCAGTCCTGAACCGACTGAACCTTTGCTACATCCTGGTGGAGGAAATGGAACACCTAGGGGGAACTAGGACATTTAAAACAGGAGACCTGATATTCACCAAAAATCTCAACCTCGGCCCCTTATGAGTAGAGGGAGAGATCACGAAAACAACAGGCCCAAAATCCTATATGGTGGGCCTACAGGACGGTCGGGCGTGGAGGCGGCATATAGATCAACTAAGAAGCCGCCCCCAAAACAATGCCCAAAACAGCCAAGGGGAAAGCCCAGGGCCTATCAGGGCACCACCCCAGCAAGATGCTAACAATAACCCATTCACCCCCCAATCAAGGACCAAAGGCGGGAAATACGCGATATACTTACCGAGTGAAGCAGGAAGACTCCACCCAGGAGGGGAGGTTCCATCTTCAGCCGAGGCCAAGGGCGTGGCTGGAGGCGTCCAGAAGCTTCCATTTGGAGCCACAGACACACTCTCTCAATCGGCCACCGCCTCTTTGACAAAACTGCACAGGTCCACCTGCGCTTATAAACGTCCCATCTACCTACGTGACTATGTATGTAAAATAGGTGAAGAGCCATCTGGATAGGAAGGGGTGTTGTGTCCTGGGCAGGCATTCCCAGCACCGGGAATGCCCACCATCGCTGATTGACAGGCTACCCTTTTGAATCCCTTGGTCTTTAGTCAGAGTAGCCATTGTATCTAATAAAGAACTCCAGCTTAACTAGTCTCTGTCTCGTCCTTATGAACCTCGGATCTTCCGATCCAACATTAAGTATCTTCTACACGTATACATCTACAAAACCTTTATGGTTCAGAACTAGTGCAGATTTTGCACTTACATTCTTGTAACAAGCAGAATTGTTGCCACCCACAGCCAGTCAGGACCCAGCAGGTTCTTTAGTTCATTGTTCAAAAATTGAATTACTGCCTCAGATAATATGCTCAGAACTGGGTGAAATGCCAAAATGGATTTTACTGAACAAATATTAAGAGAGTACAGATAAATTATATATATATTTCCCATCTTTTCAGCTCGCCAAATCTTTCCAAAGTGGTAGTAGATTAACCCCTGGAACTGGCCAATAGGTTGCACTGACCTATGCTTCCTAGCACTTTAAATCTAATTGGAGATTCAGATTGTCTGGGGGTTTTGCCATATTTTTATACCATTCTTTATTAACAGGGAATATAAACAGTGACTTGATCATAGCTTCAGGCAGTGAATCATCTGCCAAAGACAAGGTCTATAGCGGGCAACACCTGGGGATAGTCTGCTGGCATTTGCTCAGTAATTTGAGAACCCAGAGAAGTTACATTGTGGTAAAAATATTTTGTATGTGTAGCTGTTGCTTCCCCTCCCCTTAGTATTAGTTGAGGCAGCACATGTTGTCTTCCAGTTGTTGTTACAGGTGGAAATAGAAATTTTTAACATCCTATATATTTTGTTAATCCAAAAATAATCATATCTGATATAAATCTAGTAATCCTTCTTTATCTTTCAACATTAAATCAGTTTGCATATCTTCCAGATTTTAATTCTTTTTTTATCACATTTTGTATCTGCCTTTCCCAATCTTTCAGCAACTCCTCTTTTTTCCTGCCTATGGTTTCACATCTTCTCTCCAAATATATAAGTAGTAGTTAGATTTTTCCATTTCCTCTGTTGCCACATCATCAAAAACATGTTGATTTCCTTTTTCCATTTCCCCCAATTCTTCATCATATTTGTCCAACTCTTTTTTAATTTCTCCAATTTATTTTGGATTTTGTGTCATCCCCTTCCATTACCCATCCAACTTTTGACAAATCTTTTCATTTATCCTCAATTTGCCTTTTAATGTACTGCTCTATAAATTGCTGGAGTGTACTAAACATTTCTTGGGATATTTTATTCATTTCTATTTATATCTTAGTAAGGCTTTCTCCTGGCCCTTTCACTCACAGTAAATCTATACAGTTTCATTTCTTTGGCTGTTCAGTTCTTATCTTGTTTCAAAACAGTTCACAGCTGTGCTTTCAAGGTCAAAAACTTTCCACTTTCACTACCGGTATCAGTTTCAATTTTAAATCCACAAGCTGTATTAATTATATTTTTAACTTTCCCCTCTTTTCTCTAATATCTCATAGTCTTTTTCAATCTTAAGGTATGGAAAAAATGTAAACTTTCAAACTTCTATATTGGTTAAAATCATTCTTTCTATATCTTTAATTTCAGTTCAAATACCTTTATAGTCAGTAATTCCTTTCACTTTCAGTCACCATTTTTAACCTTTCTGGGAACTTATTTTCTTTAAATCCTCTTAATAATCGGATAAACTGCCTTGTTGAAGTATAAATTTTTAAAGCTCACACAGGTGGTGGTCATCGTGTTTGTGCATTTTTGTGGTTTAGATTTCAAGCTGCTCCATTTTCTTCCTCAGCTCGTCTGCGGCTAGATGCTGCATTTAGCAGCACAACTCCGTAGATCTTCTGAGGGGTTGCTTCTTTATTCCGGGGGGTCTCCATCTTCCCTGAGACCGCAGAAAATTCCCTCTCTTTGTTGCCTCCCTGGGACAACTTAGAGCTTGGCACCAAAACTCGGCACCATCCCAAATTCATGTTGTCAAGCAGTTCAGCTCAGGAACTTCCCAAGTGTCCTGCTTCAGTGCCGCACCATTCACCAGAGGTCTGGGATGTTTAGCAATACTCAAAAATAACATATCAACACAAAAAAATGAATAGATAGTGAGATAAACAAAACAGCCCTCAGTACAAGTACCTCACAGATTGTAACTGACATCTCTGACCCTCAACCCTGACATCAAAAGCAGAATTTTCAGTATTTTTCAAAAGGATAACAGGATTGGGGCCAAACTAATCCCTGGAGGTAGTGGATAATACTACTAGGTGGTCCTACCAGGTGGCATTCTTTAATTGACAGAACCCACATCATGCCTCTCATTTCCCCCATTTGGTAATAAAGAGTAATAGAGAATACAACTGAAAACCAGGAATGCTTCAACTTAAAAAGGGAAATTATGCACGTAGAAACATTACAAGGTTTATGAATCCATGATAAAAGTGGATTAGTAACTTTGCCAAAAGTTCCCAGATAGATATTGATCCCCCAGTGAATCAAATTCAAGAAAATATTTAAAGGTTTACTGGAGAAAACTAATGTCTCATTTTAAAATTCCTTGGCTCTGTCTCCAAGGATGTTTGCACTTTAAGTGATACAATTGGTACCTGTGCTAGATGTTTCAGATTAAAATTAATAGACAATATCCTAATAAGAAACCACAAGGGAGTCTCCCTTTTCATATTCAATATGCTCAACATGTATTATCTAACTTGGGATTTAATGTATGTTTAAACAATTAATTCATCTAAATAAAAGAATATGATAACTTAGAAAAGTATGTTTAAAATAGGAATAATTGCAAGATGTATTAATTCTTGAAACATAGATTAACTGTGATTTTTGCACTGACCTTTAATTGAAATGTCTTACAAAATTAATCCCAAGTGTTGAATGTGTACGATATTAATTATTATTCATTAGATATTAAAACTATTATATTATTATTATTGTACACCATACAGTCTGCCAGATGTTTAGACTGGGTTTGGCATTTTTGTCTACCTATCAAGTCCTTACCAAGGATCTGGGATAGGCAGATGTGGATGTTTGATGACGTTACAGATATTGTCGCAGGATGCAAGCTATTCCCAATAAGGCTACCTTTTGCAACTGACTGATGGCGAATTTGTCAACGCGGATGGTGTTAAAGTGTTGCTCCAGTTGTTTTACACCTAAGGCACCTATAACTATTGAGACTACCTTTGCTTGCCTTTGCCAGAGTCATTCTATTTCTATTTGTAGGTCTTTGTATTTTGCTATCTTCTCCAGTTCTTTCTTTTCTATTCTGCTGTCTCCAGGCACTGCCACATCCACTATCCAGACTTTTTTGACTTTCTTATCTACAATTGTTAACTCTGGGGTGTTATGTGCTAGCTGCTTGCCTGTTTTGGATTTTGAAATCCCAGAGCAGTTTAACTTCTTTATCTTCTATGATTTTTCTATTTTATGGTCCCACCAGTTCTTGCTTGCAGGCAAATGATATTTCTTGCAGATCTTCCAATGCAAATCATTGCTACTTTGTCATGTCAGTGCTTGTAGTCAGTCTGTGTGATCTTCTTGTAGCAGCTTACCAGATGGTCCACTGTTTCTTCAGCTTCTTTGCATAGGCGGTGTTGTGTACTGGGTTCCTCAGTCATAGAAGGAGATGGTGTAGGTCAAGCAGGAACCGTTTATTTACAAGCCATCATTATTCAGCAATAGATGTTCTCTCAGAGCAGGATCTCTCCAACAGACATTTGCCTGTGCAAAACACAGGCTTATATACATAGCAGCCACTAGGCAGCAACCAATAGGCAATCCAGTTTTTCCGGGCAATCCCCAGGCCCACAGACATTCTGTCTGGATGCCTAAAGGTTTCAGCTCAGTGATTCAGCTGTTTCCATTAACACTTATAGTTAGATATAAGGCCAATACATAACAGGCAGCATTTAATGTGTGTTGCTGTCTTTTTGATTTTGACTTTGTATGCATTTGTCTTTAAGGCTTGGTCTTGTGCAGCCAGAACTAGTCCCTCAGTCTCTTTCTTCAACTTTCCTGCTCTTAACCATTGCCAGGTCTTGTTATGATCTGCCTTCCTTGCTATTTTTTAATGTAGTGGCCATGTACTGTTTTGTCTTCCCATGCCTCCATTCTGTTCTTCATTTGGTTTTTCTTGTAGGCCAGTTTGGTCTCTCCAGTAGTCAATAAGTCTTCCAGGCATGCTAACGTCAGTGCATCTTCTTCATTGTCCCTGAAATATTCTTCCAAAGTCATTTTTTCTTCTTCACCATCTGATGTACTTGCAACATTCCATACCCAGCGATTTGCCTTGGTAGGTAGAGTCTGTCAATGTCTCTGCGAGGATGAAGGGCATGATTTATTGCCATTATTTTTCTGGTCTTACTATCCATTGCTTTTAATTCTACTTGAGTCCAGTTCACTATTCCAGCTGTGTATCTAATGACTAGAATTGCCCAGGTGTTGATTGCTTTGATGACATTTCCTCCCTTAAGTTTGGAGGGAGAGAAGAGAGTTCTTCACTCTCTTGTTGGATTCATCTCTAATTTTTTTCTTGACTTCAGTGTGCTTAATGTTGTCAGTTTGAAGAATTCCCAGGCATTTGTAGTAGTCATCCTCATTCAGACTTTTAATATTATTTTTGTGGGGCATCTTGATTCCTTCAACTTTCACTATTTTTCTTTGTTTGATAGTGAGTGTGGCACATTTATCCAATCCAAATCCAGTGTAATATCTTGGCTACTGAAAGTATCATAAAGTATGTATAAAACTGTATGGCTTACTGTTAAAATGATTTACTATAATATGTTTTTTA
>JANHFO010003398.1:75415-89382 GCA_032468095.1 Pareas carinatus
CTACAGTTTAAACCATTCAACTGGGGGGGGCTTAACTGACTCGGCTCCGGTCAGTCTGGAGGACTCAGGATGCTACATAAAGGAAACATTTTTTAAATTCACATATTTTCAAGGAAACTGTTGTTTGCCCCAATGAGCTTAATCCATGAGAAGCAGATGACACATTTGGTAAATCTACTTTATTTTCTTTACAGAATAGATCTGGAACTATGGACTGTTCCTTTTTTTATTTAGTCAAGCATATAGAACATCAAAAAATAATGAAAAGTAAAAATAAAAACATATATAACATATAAGTGAGTACAAGTAAATGGGGACAGTAGAACAAGGACGGTAGGCACATTAGCAGCATTTGCAGCGAAAGTTTTATTTGCTGTTGGTAGGAATGCTGAGGGGGAAAAAATACTTAGTGATTAGCCTGTCAGAGCGCTTGCTATATACGCTGCACTGAAAGCAGGGGAGTATGGCATTTATTGCTAACTGCAGTCTTTTTATATTAATTAATTCTTTTGGCCTGACAGAGCCTGACAGAGCAGAGTGTAAGATTTGCTGGGCCTGAGCAAGTAGATGGGATCCACAGGATTGTGAACTTGGTGACCTGTTCTTTAGATCCATGCCTCACTTGGCTTCTTAAAGTGTTCCAGGATGCCTTGCGAGTGGGTTCTGGGGGGTGGTTAATTTTTCTCTGTGGGGATTGTGCCTTTATCTCTCTTTTTTTTTGTAACAATAATTTTATTAATCAAAAATAAGAAGGTACAGTCAGGTGAGTTACATTCAAATATAAATAAATGTAACAATATATTTCCTATTTAAATTCTACATCATTTATCATTTTGAATCTTTTGTAACACAATCTTCACTTTTCACTTAACAATGCATTTCATATTTAGATTTTAGATCATTTACCATTTGTCCTTTAAGATCTTTTATAACACAATCTTCCTATTTTACATATTTCTATAGCCTTGCTTGTTGTTTTCCTTCTCCTTTTCCTCACCCTTCCCTCTCCATTTTATCCTTCCTTTCTAAACTTTCCCTTTCCCTTCTTCCTTTCTTCTTCCTTCTTATCTTCCTCTTCCTTCTTTTACCACCAGTCCCAATCTAATACATTTTTTTCAATTTTATTAAAGGATTGTGCCTTTAATGTCTCAAAGAGGCTTTGGTTTGCTCTCTCCTCAGTAAGCCATCACTGCATCCCACTATACTGGACAATTTTCACCCAATAGTTCACTTCCCTTTCTTGGGAAGCCAAGTGATGCAATAGCTTCAAGGGGCCTTGAATGAAACAAATTATCTGGACTTTTCCCAGTCAGGATTCATGCCTGAGTATGGGATGGAAACGGTATTGGTCCCACTTCTGCATGACCTCTAGGGTGGGTGAGATAGAAGTACTGTATGACATCGATTATAAGATGATGCCGATTATAAGGCACAACTTATTTTTCTAAATTAGAAATAGAAATAGGCTTTCTTTAAATCCAGTGCAGCAGGGGAGGAGACAGAAGAGACCTGGAGGGGTCTCCTCCCGGAGTGGTATCCTCCCAATCCGGGGTGGACAGCTGGGGCGCGGCACATGCCAGACAGCTGGGAGGGTGTGTGGATCAGCTAAAAGAGGGGAAAGGACAGCCTCTAAGCCTAAAGAGCTTTCCTTTCCCCCTCTCAGCTGGTCTACGCACCACCAGGAGATCCCTCTGGGTCTCTTCCGTCTCCTCCCCCCTCACACACACAGCAGCATCAAAGTGAATTCTTTCACTATATTCACCATCGAATATAAGACGTGAAGTGATTTGGGTCAAGGAAGAGGCAAGAGGCAGGCCAGTGATTTCAGCTCTTTATTTGCAGTTCAGAGAGAACAGTAACAAAGGCTGTAGGCTGGTTTCCCTCTTTATACACTTGAATTGGGTAAGTCAGCCAATCAGCCACAAGGGATTTCCCACTGCAGGATGTGGGTGGGCTAAGGTGCGGGCCGTAGTGGAACCTCCTTGTTTCACTCCATGAATAGACAATAAAGTATGAAAAAACCTGTGCCTTATAATCGATGCAATATGTTAGTACATCCATCCTTGCCCAACTTGACTTCCCTGTGGTTTTCAATATCATTGACCATGGTATTCTTCTGGAATCACTCAGAAGATTGGGGAAGGGTGGCACATTGTTGTGCCAGTTTTGGCTCCTTCCTATTCCAGTCAGTGTCAATTGGGGAAGAGGTCCCACCCCCTATGTGTAGCTAAATAATATTTAGTAACAGACATTTTCAGCAACAAACACGACAGTAACATAATTCTGCTGGATTTTATCAAATTAGTTCTTCAGATAGTTTCAGAAAGTCAGTATTTTTTGTTCCACGGTATCTGATATTTAGAGGGTTTTTTTTTCTGAAGACGAAGAATCCATTTGCCTGCTGAAAGCATAAGAATAATTTTCACATATTACTTGTGAACTTCCAGAAATGAAAGTCAAAGGAGAATATTGAGCTAGATGGACTGTGGATTTAGAAAGGCAACTTCAGTTTCTAAAGGTGCATTTTCCCATCAGCCTCCTAGTATGCTTTTAGAATATGCCTCAGTATACCTATGATTTGTGTTATCATATGTAATCTAACTGCACATGATCAATAAACAAGAGAATTGAGTTTTGCTACTGCGTAGCCGTATCGCCTTAGTCTCTATTTTGCCTTACTAGTAGGATTGAACTTAAAGAATAGCCAAAAGTAAATGTATATTTTTATTCTTCTGGCAAAGATAATGGAATGAGCTCAGCTCGCCTTTCAACTAACAGGCTTTTGAAAAATGTAAATGCTCTTATCATCACTAGGACTTAATCTGATCAAATCCATTGCATTGGGATCCAAAAAGTCTATGACTGTAAGAACAAAACAAATAAGTGTTCTGCCAATATTGCTCATCTGTTAAGAGCGAGTTTGCATACTTAAAAGTTTTTCTATCCTACATGCCAAAAACCATTTCATATTACCAAGTAGAGAAAGTGTCAAATATAAAAAAAAAATTGAAGCACATTTTTTTGTAGTTTTGCCTTCTTCTGTGTCCCAAGAACTTGGGTTGACAAAAAAACAACTATTACAAATAATGATATTCTCCAGGCTACATATAGTTCTCAGACAAATGTTAAGAATTGTAAACATATTGAAACTAAACCACTCTCATTTAAAAAGTGATATTTCACATGCTTTTTCATATATATCTCAAAATTTATAAAAATAATTGCTCATTTTCTAGATGCTGCTGTTGGTTCATATATGTAATGTACCAATCGGATTCATTTCAAACAGATGTAAACCTTCACCAACCCGAACCAATTCTCAAAAACCTATCAAGTCCTCGTATTGTTTTTGGATATACATACAATTGGAGAAATTATGCTTTGGAATATATAACAAGACTTACTAAGAACAAAAGGCTAAATTAGGGAAACATCTAAGCATTTTTCTTTTAGATGATATTCATATTCTAAAATAGATACCACTTTGAAGCTGATCTTTGTGGTATTTACATGGACAAATCCATGCCATTTTTATGGCAGCGTTTTCAGAAATGGTTTGCCATTGTTTTTGTTAATTTGCTTGTATCCTGCCTTTATCACTTTTTACAAATCACTCAAGACTGTGAGCGTATCCAGCACACCTTCCTCCTCCTATTTTCCCCACAAGAACAATCCTGTGAGGTAGGTTGGGCTGAAAGGGTGTGACTGGTCCAAAGTCACCCAACTGGCTTTCATGTCTCAGGTGGGATTTGAACTCATGGTCTCCCTATTTCTAGCCCGGTGCCTTAACCACTAGACCAAACTGGTTCTCTCTTCTTCTTAGAGCTCAGAGAGAATGACTGATCCAAAGTCATTCAGCAGCCTTTGTGCTTAAGGCAGAAAGAACTAGAACTCACAGCACCTATGTTTCTAGCCCTGTACTGTTAATTACCACACCAAAGTAGCTCTCAAAAAGTGTATATAAAACCACTTTTGGACCCTATATTTTTTTACCATTGAGTTCACTCAATAGTAAAAATCTATCATTAACCTTTCGAGCTAAATTTCATCACCTTTTCTTCCTTTCTGTTTTTATATTTTCTTATAATGGCTCTGAAAAACTCGTTTGCTTAACAGTTTCAGTGTTCATTTCAGTAAGCACCCACCAGAGGTATTTAAGAACAAGCCAATAACTCAGCCTAGCCTGCCCTCCTTGACTACAACTCTTCTTCTAGATGTTTATAGTAGGTTCTTAATCCTAAGGCATTTTCAATTGTTTTAAGCTGCATTTCATTACCTCCAAAATAAACAAAGATGAAATCCTGTCATTCCTGACCAAATAAACTCAGTTTTATCACAAACTCAATACTTTAAATCCTAGCTGGGCATGGATGGAGAAATATGCGACCTCCGTCTTTCATTTCTGTGAAATGGGAAGATCTGAAACAGGATTCCACAAGCATTCATCAAAGCAAAATATTCTCTGTGACTAAGAACTCTGATTTATCAGGATTCTGGCCCATTGGGGAAAAAAGAAACTAAAACTCATGCTTGAGCAAACACAATTAAAATGTCTACTTCAGGACTTACTACTCAGTACAGCAGGAGTGAAGGGGTGAAAAAGATGAGGTGAAAAGATTTTTCTTTCTTTGTTTACTTAACTTGCTGAAAAGTTATCAATGTCACCTTGGATATGATTTATGTTTCAGATTCGTTTCTTAACCTAGCTCAACCTGCTTCAACCTCCCCTCCCGACTCTTTTCTGCTGTATTTAGCAATAGTAGCAATTCTGCAATTCCTGAAAAGAAATATATGACCTTCCTCTTTTCCTTCCATTTCATTTTGTCCAGAATTTGTGCCCATATACCTAATCATTGTATTAATAACTAACTATTTTGACACTAGGAATTCATAGAGCATTTTTAGGGCAATACATCATTAATAGAGACAGGTCATTAATGGCCAACATTATAAATTACAACTGGGAATATATTCATTGCGTGTTTAGTTTTTAAACATTGCACAAATATTTCACCTACCTTTGTTTTTTATTTGGTATGTTCTTTATTGACTTCCCTTCTGGATGTCTTAAATCTTCTGTGGCACTCTGGAGAGTTATCGTCTCTCCTGCTAACTTCAATCCTAAAGAGATCTCTTAACCACAACCAAGTTCCATTCAAGTATTACATGAGCTTCTTAAATACTAGATTTGTTATTGAAGACATGTTTAGTAGTCTTTCCAAAGGCCTGTAAACCTGTCTAAAAACAAGACCAAAAAGGGATGGGCCAGTCAATTTAAAAGATGCATTGGTAGTTTCATCCCAAAGGACTGGGCTTTATAATAATTTTTGCTCCAAAAGATGCACTAGGGTTTATTTTCTGGTCAGGTCTCATTTGGGGGAAAATATGATACTAAATGCATCTATCTGGCTGACGATCTTAACTGGGGCTTATCTGGGACGTCGATCTGAACGAGACGTTCGTTGTGTGCGTCCCTTGCTCTGCCCAATGCACACAGTTTCTCGTTTGGATCGATGTCCCAGATTTGGCATCACAGGTTGATTGATTGAAACCTTTATGGTCATAGTACAACGTGTGTACAATGAGATTGGCTAAGCCTCTTCATGCATCACCCCCACAACACATGCAAACAACTCGCAGTGAAGACAAAGACAAAAATCCCTAGCCCAGTGAACCAACTAACAAACACCCAGTCCTATTTCACCATGTGAACCCGTGGCGGGCCCACAAGTCAACCACACCACGTTGTTATAATATTATTTTTCATTTAGAAGTCTGATAGCCCACAGATAAAAACTCTTCTTCACCCTGTTTGTACGGCTGCCTATACTTCTATATCTCCTACTCAATGGTAGGAGAGTAAAGAAGGGCTGACCAGGGTGTTAGTCATCCCTGAGGATTTTCCTCACTCTTCTAAGGCAACGGGCCCTAGCGATGTTATTTAGTGGTATCAGGGGACAGCCCACAATGTTTTGTGCTTTGCTCACCATCCTCTGTAAAGCCCTCCTTGCCCATTCACCTCAGGGATCATTTCTGCCCATCGCCGAGATAGTGATGGGCAGAAGCTGTATGTGAGGGACCGGCTCCTTCTACATTTTTTGCTGCTGGCTTGTTTGGTTTTGTCTCCAATTGTAATGGACACACTACCTGTAAATGTGTCCCTCTGGCTGACGATCTGAACTAGGACTTATTTTCAGGGTAGGGCTTATATTACAAGCAGTCTGAAAAATCATGCTGGAACATAATTTCAGGTTAGGTCTAATTTGCGGGGGAAAGCTCGGTAGTTGTATTTATTACTTCGGGAGGGAAGCAATTCAATTTTGCCTACTCTAATACCATTAGGTACATTTCATGTGCTACTTCTGACTACTGTTCCCTCTGGCTTCTCACAGCCAACTACACCATTTCCTTAGAATACATTTATAGAGTATAGTGGGGAACTGAGGTACCGCTAATTTCCTCTTTTAGCCAAGTGAAGGAAGTCACTGCCCTTAAATTGAGTGAAGCTATAAAGATAAGACCACATGCAGGTATTGTTACTAAGGCTTATTAGACTCAGCTGTCAGGGCAGCACAAAATGCGCCAGTAGATTTTTCTGCCAACTTAAAGAATAGAGGAATACACATTAAAATGGCCATAAGGAAGATCCCTCAGCATGCCATTTAATGATCTTAACAATGACACTTGCATACATTTGTGTAGTGCCAGGTTCATATAGAGACTTATTAATAGTGACTTTCTCAAGATCATCACATCAATGAATTTTGTAAAAGCTGCCCACAGATTAATGCCAGGATTAACTAGATATACCTGGGACACAGCACTTTCACTACAAAAGAGAAAACATAAGATTCAGTAGAATTGCCAAGATCTCTTGTAACGACTGCAATACCTGTCAACAGTAGCTCTTGGTAGCCTTCCCAGGGTTTTCAGGAAAATTATCACTGGCGGATTAAGTGAGTTACTTCTATGAACAATATACCATAAGTTACAGTATTGTTGAATTCTATCTCCTTGTCTCAAGTGAATCATTGGAACTAATAGGATGTCTTGGTTGCTCTGTGCAACTTAGTCTCCTTACATCTCTTAATATAAATGAGTTGAAATGTAATGCTAACTTGGTCATATCGTTGAGTGAATGTGGTCTGTTAGATCGTGGGTCGGTGAGGAACGAGGCAGAGACAAACTCAGGTGAGTGCCTTTATTAGTCACGATGGTCAGGTACAAGAATGGCGCCCGACTGGTGGGTTTGCCCCCTATATACTCACGCTAGGGTGGCAGCCTGTCAATCAGGACGCTGGGCATTCCCGCACTTGGCAAAGCCCTCCCCCGGGACACAACATGGTCAGTTTCACCAGATGTGTAACTGGTAGCCGTGTTCTTGTCAAGCATCTGAGCTAAAACCAGAACTCTTGATGAGTTCAAGGATTCATTGGGCGATGAGCTTGTCCAGCTCAGCATCCACTCGGGGTTTGAGTGCGAAAGGTACCCATCTTGGTTTTAACCTGATAGGGCTTATGGTAGGGTCTAGGTTGAATGAGATCGGGGTCCCCTTATACTTGCCTAGCTCATTGTTGAAAATGTCCTGGAATTCCCAGATGAGGCTATCAATCCCCTCCTCCCGGATCCTGTGGACCCCTGTCAGCCCAATGCCCAGCTTTCCAAACCAGTCCAGCCCCAACATCGTAGGCAGGTCATCCCGGGTGACCGTTATGTCCAGCGGGCCCTGCAAGTCTTTGTAGGTCACCGGAACCATTGTCTTGCCGAGTATGGGGATGTGGTTTCCTTAGAAGTCTCTGCACGATGTGGAAGATGGCTTCAGGTCCTCCTGGTGCAGTCTGAGTCAGGTGACGGCCGATCCCATGTCCACCTCCATTCAGTAGGGGTTTTGCCAGAGGGTCACGGTGGCTTTCCACTTTGCAGTGATGTCGTCGCTGTTTTGCACAACCCTGGTCTGGTGGGTCTTCTTTTCTCAGCGTCGGTTGTCGTGATGGTCCTTTTGGTCCCGCGAGGGTTTCCTGCTCCTGGTATCCAAGTCGCTGGAGTGTTTGCAGTGTCGGTGGGGGGGAAGGTGTTCTTCGAGCGGCAGACCTTCCCGATGTGGCCCTTTTTTCCACACTTGTGGCAGCGTTGGTCCCGGAATCGGCAAGCTGCCCTGATGTGGTCGCCGCCACAGCAGGGGCATCTGTGGCCGGGCCTCTCTGATCGCCTGTGCATCCAGTGGACCTCCTTGCTGCTGGTGCTTGAGGAGCTGGAGGAGCTGGAGTCCCTTTTGCTGTTATGGTGGACTCGGTCCTTTGGGCCTGGTTCCGCTTCCGGGATTCTCATCTGGATGGAGGACGCCATGTTTTGGGACTCCGCGAGGAGGGCCTCTTCAATGGCGTTATCCAGCGTGATCTGGTTGTTCCCCATGAGTTTTTTTGTAGCTTTTTGTCCCTGAGACCCCATACAAATTGGTCTAGGAGGATTTTGTCCAGGCCCTTGGTATAGTCGCAGAGCGCTCCCAGGTGGCATATGGCTGTGGCGTAAGTGGCGGCGCACTCCCCATGTTGCTGCATGCGATTTCTTAGCATGAATCATTGCACCAGCTTGGCCGGGGTCGGGGCAAAGTGTTTCCACAGAGCGGCTTGCAAGTCTTTCCATAGCATGGAAAAGACTGGATTTGGCACCGTGATCATTCTGGCGGTGTCAAAAATGACTGCCGGCCAGATTTAGGAATGTGCTTCTCATTCTAATGTCCGATGTCTCGCTTAAGTTGTTTGAGCGCACAAAACACTCAAAGCGGACCATGGATCCGTCCCATGTGTCGGTGACTGGGTCAAATGGAATCAAGGATTGCATGTGGGCAGCCATTTTCGTGTTTTCGAATTTCGCACTATTCGGCTGCTCAGTGGTGCTTTGCTCCATCCTGTTCGGTGTGAGCTGCTTCAGTTTGATCGTGTCTGTGCAGCGATCGGCGCAAGCTGCTTCAGTTTGATCGCGTCTGTGCGGCGATCGGCTTGAGCTGCTTCGGTTGATTGCGTCTGGCTCTGCGATGGCGTCTGATAGCTTGTGTCTGTTTGCCTGTGGTTCCGTAGGCCCACCTCGTCGCCAGTGTTGGATTGTGGGTCGGTGAGGAACAAGGCAGAGACAAACTCAGGTGAGTGCTTTTATTAGTCACGGTGGTCAGGTACAAGAATGGCGCCTGACCGGTGGGCTGACCCCTATATACTCAAGCTAGGGTGGCAGCCTGCCAATCGGGGCGCTGGGCATTTCCCGCGCTTGGTAAAGCCCTCCCCAGGACACAACATGGTCAGTTTCACCAGATGTGTAACTGGTAGCTGTGTTTTTGTCAAGCATCTGAGTCAAAACCAGAACTCTCCCAAGAATATGCAGCAACAGTTACACTGATTACAGCTTGGTTTTTTTTTGTGAAAATTCAAATCACCTGAGGTTTTTGCTCCTCTTATTACTATACCCAACCTCTTTTCACATTTGCCCTACACCTTCCTTTGGGGATATTTCCCAATTTTGCTAAGTTGAGCTAACTGTAGCTTGTCAGATTCTAACCAGGGCAATATTTTTAGCTGCATTCTTTTTTCACTCGCAGTATTTCTCTTATGCCTTTTCATATTTTTTGTAACCATAAGCATAATATTGGTCTTTTATTTCACATTCATGCAAGGCCAGTGTTTGTGTTACCTAATTACACTTTCAGTTTAAATATGACATTTAGGTAATTCGGCTTATCTAAAAAGCCAGGAAAAAAGCTTATGAATTAGAAAAGGTGAAGAATTAAACACAAAGTCTGTTTAGAGCAAGAAAGCAGAAACAATAACTCATAATTGCATAAATGAAATATTTCAGTCCAGAAATATTGATTGAGTGCACCTTAGTGTTCGCTTTCTTATAGAAATAGTATTACTAGAGATTGCCTAACATTTAAAAAAAATAGAGC
This sequence comes from Pareas carinatus, assembly GCA_032468095.1. Classification (NCBI taxonomy): domain Eukaryota; kingdom Metazoa; phylum Chordata; class Lepidosauria; order Squamata; family Pareidae; genus Pareas; species Pareas carinatus. Next base: position 85,353 of record JANHFO010003398.1, read on the forward strand.
ACCTTTGAATGTATATTGTAGCTGTTTTGATTTTCATACTAAAGAAGCCCCATATCCTACCAGGCTTTTCAAAATCTTTCCTCCTTATATTAGTAGTTGAAGAATATATTATTAAAATTAAAAAGGATGATAACCTTCCTGCAGTTTTAACAATAATCTTCATTTTTAAATGATAAACAATATACAAGCTATCAGTGTAAGTGACTGAAAATACTCAGCTCTTCTAGGTTCCAAAGGAGAAATTAGGATAGGATGAAAGTCAACAAAGATGACCAAACCAAGAAGTGATTTCTTTAGGACAGGATAAACAATCTTTTTCGGAGACATTGGCTTAACACTCTCCCTCAAAAAAGCATTGAGCATGTCCTGAATCTAGCTGCTGATGGTCTGCCCAGTTGCCCGAAGGAGTTATGAAAGACATGAATCAAGCTCGCAGGTGATAGAACTCATACCAGAGAGAACCCTATCTCCTTGCTCAGATTCCACAAGCTCAGACGAATTGCAGGTTGTAATGCAAAATGCCATCTTCCTAACCTTTACATTGGCAAAGTAGCATCCAAACAAAAGTAAATATCCCTGACTTCATCCACAAGAAAACTTGCAAGGTATTCTAATAACTTGCAGGCACCATGGTGCACCTTTCCTTCTTTTTATGCATTTAAGTCAGATGAAGCCCCTGACCAAGAACTAAGAGAAATACTGATGTTTCACCACTCTTATTGCCACTGAGTAGGTTTGAACATGAGTTTATACCCTTAGCAGTATGTCTCACCATACTCTTTCTCTGACTCTTGTTATTCCAACATCATGACTCCTCAGTTTGTACCAAAGGAATTCAACCTAAAGACACCAAATAGTTCAGATCTTCTTTTTTTAACCTTGAAACGATCCTTTCTAGCATTTCACACATACACACCAAAGTAAATATCTGGAGATCTCTATAAACTGGACACTGCAAGCTGTTTTTGCATAGCACTTTACTTCCTTTCCTGATCTTACACAAAGCAGTCCTCACCTCTAATTTTCTCTGCTAGTTCTTTTCTACTTGTCACCCATGTCACTGCCTTTTTCACTGTTAGAAATTCTGTTTATATATAGCACCCCAGATCAGAGTGTATAGTCACCATGTGCTTTACTGCTTAACTATTTAATTGTAACAGGAAAACTTTACTTACTGTGTTTCCCCAAAAATAAGACTCTGTCTTATATTGATTTTTGCACCCAAAGATGCGCTAGGTCTTATTTTCAGGGGATGTCTTATTTTTTCACCAAGACTGCCCAGAACTGGAAGTCCGAGGCCTTATTATCGGGGATGACTTATTTTCGGGGGATGCCTTATATTTCAGCAAGAGGCAAAACTATAAGTAGGTCTTATTTTCGAAGAATGTCTTACTTTCGGGGAAACAGGGTAGAACAAAAGAACATAGAATATATACCATAGATTCAAACTTGTAAACACCACCATCTACTGGCTGAATACTACTGTAGTTGTTGCAGAAAAATACATTCCAACATTGCATTCTAACACTCACTGACCTTTTTGGATATAATACATCCACAGTCTTAGATCTGGATGTGGGCACCTTCAACCAACTCAATGTCCAATGCCTGCTACTCTTTGGACAATAATGACCCAGCACATATATCTTCTGTCCTCTTGTGGCCAACTGAGCTGATGGCACCTCTGTGCAGCTCATTGCCCTTCACCAGCCTAGTTGCAGTCTGAAGATTTTAAGGATTACTCGGTGCTTTATTCAAGCCAGAGACCGAAACTGCAATATCTCATTTCTGGTCTGTAATTCTTTCAAGAACTCCATCTGTCCATTCTTAACAAATCTATCAATCCTTTCGCCATCAGCAATCAAAAGGCATCTACCACTTCTACTTACACCAATCTTCTTAACAGTCTTTGATTTACATCTGTCATGGCCAGATATGATTCTGTTACCCTGCTAAGAAAAACCTTGCATAAACATCCTTCAAACAAACAATTTTACCAGCTAAAAATTCCGTAGTCAACTGAGCATTGTCATTTCTCTGTCTCTAACAATCAATCACCTCTTAGTCATAGCTCTATGTAAATAAGTAGATCCCAGGCCAAAGTAATTAGCTGATCCTTCTTTATAGAAAGAGGCAGCCCAAGGTCACTGGACACAATATATCCTCTACTGTCACTTATTCTTATAAGTAAACCAAATTATAAAAAAATAATTGTGGGAAATGGTACTACTACAGAAGACGGATGGACTTAGTGATGTAAACTATTCCCTCCTCCCCCGGCACATATAAGAAATACTTGTATAGCAAGAGATATTTAACCTACAGAGGCAATACATCTTTAATGTATTGTATACTTGTTTAGAGAGACAGAGAGATAGCCTTGAAATAAATATCCAGAAACAATTATGTAAACAAAGAGGACAGAAACATTTCTTCAATTTCTTTTCTTGGAAAAGGGAAGTAACTTTAAATAAGATACTCAGGATGACTCATCCTAGACTTGTTGGTTCTAAAAGGCAGAGGAGGAGAACCACCATCAGACTTGTACATGTTTGTTTCTGTAGTCTACTTCAATAAAGTATGTGCAGTGCGTCTCCTGATCTGGTCTGCTTCAAAAATCTGACATCACATCTGCTTAGAAAAAGTTACTTAGCAGGCTTTACAAATTGTATCATTGTACTGTAAATCACTCTCACCTGTGAGCCTTTTATCTGTATCCCTCCTTGTAACCTTTGAAATAAAGTCAGCATGACCTAATTTAATACTGTGACAGAGTTGGGGAGGAGCTGGGACAAAAACAATGGTCACACACTACAAAAAAAAGCAATGATTCCCATAAAAATATTTTTAGCCAAAGGTCACTTGGCTGGGTTCCCAGATTATCAATCAGAGATGGTACCAAACTATCCCTAGGCTTTGTTTGCTAGAAATGATGCCTTGTTTTGAGCAGAAAGTCAATTATTTGTCTTTCCAAGTTATCGACTGGAACTATCACATTGGTTTCTAGGGATCCCATCTTGCTTAAAAATATCTCTAAAGGAGTCTATTGTCTGAAGTTATGGCCAAGCCCCTGGTGTGATATCAAGTCTTCTCCGCGTATTATTGTCTGTACTTCCTGTCTCTTAGGAAAAGACACAAAAGTCCCCAGGTAGCTTGAACCTCAGAATAGACCTAAAATCTTGAAAGAAAAGAAACTGCATAACTATTGACCAGTTCCAGAAACCTGTCTACTAGCACGTTGGGGATTTCTGATAAACTGGAAAGACAGGGATGAGTACATGTTTCTCTGTAACTCTCAACGAAATCCTTCTTGACATTTTATTCTGGTTCTAGCTTATTGTCCAAGACTTCTAAAGAACCCACTATCTCCTAACTGGCTGCCATTAACACAATATATAAGCAAGAGAAAACTTGCATTTTAACAAGAGCAAGGCACCTGCATATGTGGTCCTTCAGGTTTAGTCAATATAATTGGTACTTAGGGATGTTTGGATTTGTAGTTTAGCATCATCAAGATGGGCACAGATTGACTAAGTCTTAGGCAAATGTGCTGCTTATTATATATTCTTGGGTCTTTGAAAGGAATCTTATGCCTGACTACTCAAAAGTATGTACTACTACACTTAACAGGCCTGCTACTAAGAATCCATTGACTTGGGCAGGCAGACAATTTGAATAAATTAGTTAATTAATAATTTCTTGTTCTAATGAAGAGCATCTAGTGAGGTCACCAAAAGATTAACATATATATGTGATGTGGCTAGCTGATGAGAGCTAATAAGCTTGAAATAGATCTACCCTAGTCTTCCTTGAATTTATTTATGTGCCAGCACAAAAATATACAACACAATATAACAAAAAGACAACATTAAAAAAGTACTGGCATTCTAAACCTGATTATTCATGAGATTGGATTGAAGGATGGAAAAAGGAGACATTTGCCTCCTCCCATAAAAGGAGCCGTACTAGGGGTTGTAACATGATTTAAATACTGCCTCCCTAGCAAGCTGACACAGGAAGAGAACTCCTG